>SNQJ01S0018311.1:130322-165001 GCA_010110895.2 Picea sitchensis | reverse complement strand
AGGAGCGGGTCTTCAAACAGGCTCTGATACCATGTTCGACAACACAGGTATTCCAACAGAGGATGAACACCTTCAGTAACCACTCACATAACCAGATCAAAGATCAACACAATGATGTTTTCACGTGGTAAAACCCCTACGGGTAAACATCCACTGCCCCAACCAACGCGGCCACTTGGAGCAGTTTATTAATGCAAAGAAAAATATTACAAAGAGATTTTACAAGAGATTTTCTCACAATCGATCATTGGAAAATGACCCTCCATGCTCTTTAAATAGAGATCATGGACCAATCAGGTGTTAAGCCATGGATCAATGGTCGTTAAGATCGAGGAGAGTATGAACTGTCGGATCACTCTATGTCGGGAACATATCGTGACCGTTGGATTTCCTAACTACAAATGCATACTAATGCATACTAAAGAAACACACTTTTACCTAACGACATATTAGATCAAGTAGATCTTAACTAACTCCTAAGTGTCTAAATATCCTAACAAAAAGAGCATTGGGACAACTTCCCATACAATTTGTGCTCTCGCAGACACCGTAATACCAAGCGCAAGTGCTCATCATGCTCCTCCATCATTCGAGAGTAAATAAAAATATCGTCAATGAACAATTGGATGAACTTATCCAAGTACTCGCGGAACACCTCGTTCATCAAACTCATAAATACCCCTGGGGTGTTTGTCAGTCCAAACAGTAAAATAGTAAACTCATAATGTCCAAACCTCGTCTTAAAGGCGGTCTTAGGGACGCCATCCTCCTTGATCCGTAACTGATGATACCTTGATCGAAAATCGATCTTGGATAACACCGTCATGCCCTTCATTTGATCGAATAGATCATCAATTCTCGGCAACGAATACTAATTCTTGATCGTGGCCTTGTTCAATTGACAGTAGTCAATGCAGAGCCTCCACGATCCATCCTTCTTTTGTATGAAAATAACAGGTGCTCCCCTCGGTGACACGCTAGGATGTATCAGTCCCATGTCCAACAACTCCTTCAGTTTCATTTTCAACTCTTGTAACTTTGGAGTCAACATCCGATAAGGTGTTCTTGCTATTAGTTCAGTCCCTAGTTTTAGGTCTATGGTAAACTCTAATTCCCTCTCGAGCGACATCCTAGGTAACTCCTCCGGAAATACGTCAGCAAACTCTCTCACACTCCCTTCTCGTTTAACGCAAGGATCGCATAAAGCTTTCACCCTTTGCGCAAGCTCTTCCAAAGTTGCAAGGAAGAGATGAACCTCAGGGAAACTCCCTGGTTTCGTCCTACAATCACACGTCTCTTTCCCTCATCATCAACCAAGATCAACCGTTTTGTCTTATAGTTGAGTATCGCCTCATGTGATTCCAACCAGTCCATACCAATTATGACATCATAAGATCCTAAGATTGTGACATAGAGGTTGGCCCTTGTGACAAACTCTCCCAGTTTAAGGATATAACCTATAACCTTTCCTCCAACCCTTTGTTTGGCTCCCGAAGCCATATCAATGAAGCTAAACTCATCCTGTTTGACTGCCTTTACCGTAATCATTTTTAGCACTACACCAAAAATGAAACTCTCGGTAGCACTGGGATCTATTAAATACTAAGGGTCTGGTCAGCGACGGTACCTATCGTCTCGAGCACAGTCGACTGATGCTCTACCTGGCAGTTATTCACTGTTGCATGAATCCGATGAGCCTTGCCCAAAACTCCCACGGTAATGGGTTTGGTTGATCCAGATGCTCTGACCCTTTCCTCTTGACAGGTGCATTGGTACTGTGGCTCCCCACATTCCAACATACTTCTTTGGTCCAGTAATCCTGGTACCTGAAGTAGACGCTGAATTCTAACAATAAGACCAAACTCAAACTTCTTGACCTTATGTTTCAGTGTAATTTGGTGCGGAGCACACCGAAGCCGCTCTAAAACATGCCTCAATGAATTCCTCAGAAAAATACCCCTCCTGGAACCGTTCCTCGAACAGTTCCCATGACACATATTTGACGGTCATAATCGAATGATAGGAGCATCTCCCACCATGGAAGAGTGCTCCCCTTAAGTGGAGGACTGCCATGCGGACCTTCGTGTTGGAAGTATAATTGTGAAGTGAAAGAACGCCGCCATACTCTCGCACCATGCCTTGGTAGGTGTGTCATCCGGGGCACCAAAGAACTCAGTAATTGACCATCTCGAGTTCGAAGTGAATACTAACGGTACTGGTTGGGCGCCCTGCGAACCCTCCAGGGTAAAGGCACTCTGACCTCAGTACAGATGGTGAATCAAGGCCTCTGACATTCCCCGGAAGCACCTTGTCCAGAGATCACAATCCATTACAAGAATCGTATCCAGCCCAAGGACTTGTTCCTCCCCTTGGGGCTAGGCTCTGAGGGAGCGACACTTCTGGAGGCGTTGCACCTCCATCCACGACACCCGCCGTGAAACTTTATGGAGTCCTCTAATCACCATTTCCACAAGAACACGTTAAGTTTTTAGTTAGGGCTAAGCCAACTCAAGCTTCAATGCAGTGGGAACATGGTGATCCACAGTCACAGGATTGAACCCGCCCTGATACCATATGTTATAACCCCAAATGTTACGACTACANTTTTTTTTTCAAGCTCAGAGGCTAAGGAGAAACAATAGTTTTTTTGCATGGTTAGAAACAAAATCAAAGCGAATTACATCCTCTCATAGATCCAAAAAAATTACATAGAAGTTAGATGCTATAATGGTTCACAATTCAAAGGTTCTACAAAATGACTGTACTAAATCATACTGATTCTGTTGATGACCTTTTCCATCAAAAATAAGTTATACTTTAGAATACTAAAAGATCATTTTCTTCTCCAACTCTATAGTTGGTTCTTCATACTTACCTAAAAGTTATTTTTTCATCCTTATTGAAGTGGGTTTAACTGTAATCCACCTTCCATACAAGAGAAAAGTTCTGGAAGGGCCAGGAATGTAGGAAAACTCATCCAATATCCGCTTTTCTCTCCTTTCTTATCTTTTGAGTTGATACCTCAGTTTAAGATTTTGAATTATTGTCAGCTTTGAGATTTTACTATTTATCATGGTCTTCTACAATAAATCTCAGCTTGGACAACACGTAAAGGTGTGAAACTTCTATATGCTAGCATTCTAAGTACTTGATTTGGAGTGTAAGATATAATTAGCACAGTTGGTAGGAGTCCTAAACTTTATATCATTGTTGAGGGTTACACCATTAGTTCTCAAGTTCTAGGAAATTCTGTTATGAATTTTGATACGTAAAGTAGATATCTGCAGAAGTTGAATACATTGAACAAATATAATTAGCCTTTTCATTCCTTTGGATGGAAAAAGTTTATTTGTTAGAGAAAAAGAGGTTTATTATATGAATAATACTAGAATAATACAACCACCTCTTTTATAGCTATAGGTGTGGACCAAAGTGATGGAAAGAGAAATGATTACAAGTGACCCCTAAAAAGGTTTGACTCTTCAAACCTTTGACAGATATTGCATCAGGAAAATGTGTAAGTTAGAGTGTTCCTTGGATGCCTCTATCTTCTCTCGAATGGAATGAAGATGTAAATTGATGTCTGCAGGAGATCTTGGGATCCTTTCTCCTAGGTTTCCAGAGATGATGAACTCTTTACTCACCCCTCTGGAAGGCTATCATCTAGCCACAAAAGGGAGCAGTCATTTAAAATCAGAAAAAAAATAGCAGCACATACATGCCAAATAGGAAAGGTGTTGCAGTCAATTAATGCGATGCAGTCAGAACCAAACACCCGATAGTAAATCATGGACATAATACAATCTTTAAAATGGAAATCTAAGTAATAAAATTTGTTACAAAAAGAAAACTTAATCCACGGAACCGCAGAGGTTCAGGACAAGAAACACCAAGACTGGATTCTTACAATTTATGTCATTGACAATAGGCAAAACGTTGTACCCAACCCACCAAAATGGAATTCTATAATTTATGTCATTAATGAAATATGAAAATGTTGTACACACAAGGTGGAAATTTGATCCCATTCAACAACAACGTCCTCAAATTAAATAGCAAGACATAGTCATTCCAGCAGTGATACAGACCTCAATTAAGAGGAAAACGTGGTCAGTCAATCAACAAAATTTAATCAACTTCAAGGAAATTCACTGTGCTACTTAAGGACAATTTGTGGTCATTAATTGGAAATAATTAAATCAAGCAATCTGCGCAGGAAGGGATACGCATGTTGTAGAGGTTAACCATTTGATTAAAAACGCTCGAAAGGGATAAAGGATTTGTTGTACGCACTAAACATTGTTATAATAAAATTCGCTACACCGTAGACATTTGTTACACAGTAAACATTCATCATACACCCCAGTCACTACAATAAGTATTCATTGTACCTACATCACATTTTCTATATGAAGAACATTCGCTAACCTGTAATGAACACAATCAATAAAATCAAGAGGTGACAGCTAATGGTGTTCAACCCAACCATCATAGACCGGTGGTTAAAAAGGGCAGGAAGGTGCGGGATTCAAGATTAGCTTAATGTGAGGAGATGCAAGGTGGGATATGGTCGTGCATCTTTGATGGTGGAGTATCATCACAGGGTGAATACGAATAAAAAAATAACACGGGTTAAGCAAGGGTAAGGACCGTCAATACTAGAAAAACCGCAGGTAGGATCATTCTCAAAGATTAGATGTTGGAGTAAAACACAGTCAAGTAAATAAATGAATTGCAACGCCATCAAGTGGACAAAAGTATTGACTACAGAGTATTAACAATTAAGAATCCAGTGGCCAAGGGCAGAGTACATTGCAGGGCAAGGAGGTAAATTTAAGGTAAAGTTTGGTAGAGAAAAAGGCATAGCGGAAGAAAAACACATGGTAGTTTTCCAGGAGAATCCAAGATAGCACACTTAACCATTCCAGGATGTGAATTCTAAAATACAGACTTAATTTAAAAATTTTACATTTCGAGGATATCAATAAAATTGCTGATTGAAATTAGATCTGTTACACTACCAGGACACCAATAAAACTTCAGATTGAATTTAAATCTTTTCATCACCTGGATACCAATCCAACACAACCAACAGTAAGAGAATGCAAAGATTCATTAGGACAAGTTATTGAAATGATCTCCCGGAAAACCAACACGACGCAAGAATTCCAAACGCAAAGGTACTTTTGCTAGAGGGTGTAAGAGAACAACTGACAAGGAAACAAACAGAGGTAGATGGCTGACAAGATCGTCCTTCACTCATCATTCTCGCACATAAAAGTAGGAAATTGAGATCCATAGGTCTTTTAACATTAAGGTGATGACTGTAGATCAGGCTCCTGGCCAACTGCCTAGGCGAGGAATGAGGAGCTAGGGATGAAAGGAAACAACTGGTATGGCCACAATCAACACCATAGGGTGGTCACTACATGTGGGGAGACAAAGGTCATGGGAAACCAATCAATCAATCAGCTATGCCATAAAAATTTTAGTCATGAATCTATACAACCAGTTTACCTACCCAAATAAACATGCAGATCCAAATCATAAATCCTACAACAATCTACCATACAAACGAAGAAAGCGTAGCATTGCCTATTCGCCCGCTCTAACTGACATCCGCACGCTCCATGCAACTCCCGCTTTCTTATCGACGAGACTTCATCGGTACCTCCCAACCAACGCTAGGGGTACTCTTCTTTCCCCTTAGCCCACCGAGCCGTAAAGGGGCCACAGACATTATCCAGAGGTTTCGACTAGCTCCCATCTCACCTCACAAGGCCGAGCTACCACTCCTCATCGAGCTGGGTATCCCAACTCCCAAAATTAAAATAAGTCAAGCAGATATTTCTGTACCTTAATGTTACACAAACAGAGGATGATCCAACCTTCATCACCTCCCTTCATTATATAAATTTTTGTGGTTCCTTACTTTCCCAAAATTCTCTTTTACTTAAGTTTTTTATAATTAAATTCCTAAAATTTCCTCCTCATACAAGTGTCACCCATCCCCTTCATTCCTCCATATATTAACTTCTTTAATTAATTATCTATCTTTATTTCCCTCACCCACCTAGAGTTACTCCTAGAATCACTCCTAGGTGTCCCCAAATTCCCTTACAGGTCTTAGAGGCTTTCCCTATTCTTAAATTACTAATTCAATTTAAATTACAAAGCTCTTAAATGGTATATTCTTCACTGAGTTTGACTTTCTTCTTTTTCCCTTAAGTTCCCCTTTTTCCCTTTTTATTTTTACCTCTTTTCCTAGTTTCCCAATATTTTAGATTTTTCCTTCTTTCCCCTTTTACTTAGAACTCAAAAAGGAAGGTGTGGAAATTAACCCCTTTTTCCCTTTTCTTATTTAATTAGTATATTTTAAGTTATCAAAGTAAATAAACAATTAATTCCCCTTTTTAATTTTAATCCAACAGATTTTTTTTGAAACAATTAATTTCTTACTCCCTTCATGTTACAAGATTTTACGAAGGTCCTATTTATTATTCATGTGGTTTTTATTTTTATTATTATTATTATTATTATTATTATTATTATTATTATTATAGAGAGATAAAATTTGACCACTAGCATAGTTTAGACTTAACCTTAAATTTTGTATTGGGCAACATTAAATTAGGGAAATTGTTTTAAAAATACTTAACACGCTATTCATCCTAAGACCATATAGGTTCATTCCTCTATCATCAACAACGTGACATTCTGTTCAAGATGCACTAGTGCTCCAAGGGTGCCACTCGCCTCATTTGTTCTCTTGCGCGATGTGCCCTTCACGACGCACTATGTGCTCCAAGGGTGCCACTCGCCACTCTCCATTTTTCTTGCGCGACATGCCCTTCAGGATGCATCACGTGCTCCAAGTGTGCCACTTGCCTCTTGACTGACTTGGTAGACATCAATAACCCCTAGATTCAATAATTCGCCATGTGAACTTGTGGGAGACTAAGGGAATCTAAGGAATAAGGCCCCTGCCTTATTATGTGCCCTTTAGAATCATCGTGAGCAACTGTCGCAGTCCTCCCTCATGGCATCGTGGGTCCTCTTGAACTAGGTAATCATTAACCTACAGTTTGAGCCACGACTAGAGTGCTAGTAGGTTGTGGCAGGGCTGCTGACCACACCCCTCCCTCAACGTCTCTAGTAGTCGTGTGTGACCCCTTTACTCCACATGTGAGTCTGTTCGGAAAGCTATTGTCAACCTGCATCATCAATGAATCATGTCAGAACATATCCATATCATATAATCTAATCAGAAGCACTAAAATCACAGTGAAACAATCAAACCCCAATGGTACACTCCCTGACTTGATCCATAGTCCAAGGGGTTCCAACAATGCCTCGAAATCCTCTAGGTCCATAATCCTACACACTCAGTAACACCGAGTCAATAACACCTGTCTATGTCGAGGTGGAGAAAAACAACATGTCATCATCACATGATGCCTCATAATCAAAATCAAAAGTTTTAATAGCATAATAATCTGGATCACTTGCGAGCAAGTGTCCTTAAAGAATAAGTTTGCTCAATGAGCCAGAGCGGGATTTTACAGGAGTGTTGATATTATGGTATTTGTGGGAGGTATTATCCTCCATGAATAACCTCTGACCAGATCAAAATGTTACAAAATCTAGAGAAACCCTAAACAAATGTATAGAAACCCTAGAAGACATGTCGGCTCATTAAAAGAATTAATATTTAAGTATTGGCCTCTAAAAGAAGAAGTATTCCTAGACAGGAGATAGAGAGAACTACAAATAGAGGGTGCTTGATCTCATTTGGTCATTCACACTCTCATATCTCACACAGGACAAGTGGTGCGCAAGTTTGGAGAAGGAGTGAAATTGGGGCTACTACAACTGGGATTTTGGTCTTGGTTTCTCGTTTATGGCCTTTCAGTTTGGCGCACTATTCTTAGATAAAGAGAGATATGTTATCTCTTGGTTATCTGTTGGGTTTGGTACTACTTCTATAATTATTCTATCTATCAAGGTTATATTTCTCTGGGGTGGTTGTGTTCCTATGGTTGGGTGACAATATTGAGATATTGTTTATGGAAAAATGATCACATCTCTTTTATTCTAACAACTTCATCCACAACTTCATTTGAAACAATTCAAGGAAGTTGTGAAGGAACCTAAAAGGAGACAGGTAGCAACATCAACTAAGGTTGATCATTTTGCATTGAAGTTTGAGAAGGAATTATCTGTGACGGATTGTCTTCATAGTATAGTGTATGAGGACAATGAAACATTGTTTATGGACAATGGCTCATCTCTCCACATGACGAGAATGATGTCAGTGTTATTTATCTTTTCATTGATAGATTCATAATGCTATGTGAGTTGTGGGACTAATACCCGACATGCAGTGAAGGGGGTTGGATGTGTGATATTCGAACTAGAGTCAAGAGGATCTCTAGAGATGGTATAGATGTTTTTTGTTCCATAGATGAAGGTAAATTTTCTCTCAGTATCATATTTGGAGGATGATGTATATGGAGTTGTGTTCCAGCATTGATAGGCACTCATATATCTAGAGAGAGATACACCAGACATAGAAATAATGCAAGGTGTCATATATGAGAGGTGATATAGGTTGCTAGGAAAGCTTGTTATTGGATCTAGTGGGTTCTTGGATTCATAGTCAGTGTCAGTATCAGAGACATAAAATTGTGAGGCTTCTTCCATTACTGTCAGAAGAGGAATCATGTGAAGAATCCCACCTATCCGGGGAAGATTCCAATAAGGGGAAGTAGCCTAAAGGAACATTCATGGTTATCATTTTTTAACAACCAAGTTTAGCATGAATATGTAGCACCTACAAAGCATTTTTCCACTATTGTAAAGTAGAAAAGAAATAGTATTATTTGTATGAAGTATGGAGGTAGAGTAATTATTAAAAGAGTGAAATAAGTAGGAATGGTTGTTATTTAATTCCATATCCATGTAATATGTATATATTAATGCCTTGTGAGAAAGAAGTCAAACAACATAGTTTATTTTGGAAACATGTTTGGATTTTACTTTCAGGGAAGCAAGTCAAAGACATGAACAAGAGGTTCATTCAAAGACTCCAATAGATACATCAGGAAGTATAGGTACAATTAAAGGAGGGCCAAGACAAGATGGGAAAGGCATGCCAAGCACCATAATGGACATCTCCAAGATGGATATTAGTTTGATGTGCATATAGAGAAAGTGGATAGAGTCTAGAAAAATGAAGATGTTGATACTGACTAAGTTTTTGAGTAATTCAGACTTTTGGAGGTCAAAAGTTCTTCCAGTGGGGAAGTGTGATAGAGGTGGATCTGAGAACGCTTGAAAATTGAAAGACTCAAATGATTATGAAAATGACTCCATTGTGTAGAAATCAATGATACCTTTCCAACGCAACTTGAACATACTCAAATGGATGTTGTATGAGAAAGATAGGGTCTTCTGAAGTTTTGGAAAAACATGTAAAGTCATGAACATGGTGGACACATGGCATCACTAGAGGATACAATGTGGCATCATTGGAAGGATGACATGTTGAACAGTATGGAAAAACACATGGACTATACGGATGTTGATGTGGATTGTATGGATGTTGACGTGGTACTGTATGGATGATGACATGGCACTATATGGATGATGACATGGAAATACAGTTGTTGATGTGGTAGTGTTGATTGTAACGTATGGACAATGAAATGTAAGTCTAGTAGGATGACATGGTAGGACATGTGGAAGTACGACAAACTGACATGGAATTGGTAGTGTGTTGATATGGTAGGTGACTATGCAACTATGTGGCAGGTGACTATTTGTTGATTGTATGCTGACTATGCATCCAAGTAGTCAAATTAGAAGGTGACACATGGCCCAATCAGATATTTTCACGTGGCACCTCCAATCAATCCAAAAGGGCCTTATCAATTCCAAATATGTTGAGCAAGGGAATCGAACCTATAACCTCCAACTTAACAAACCAACAATCTAACCACTATCAATTCCAAATATGTTGAGCAAGGGAATCGAACCTATAACCTCCAACTTAACAAACCAACAATCTAACCACTAGGCCATTGATGAAATTTGTTATGGATTACAACGAATATATATTTAAGTCCTATGGTTGTAACTATAACCGAAAGGGGGGAGGTCAGTGGGCTTGATCCCGTGACCTCCACCTTAAAATGATCAACGACTTAACAAATATCCCATCCGTCGAACTTGTTATGGAAAATGAATAATTTTTTATTTAAATTTGTAATGATGAGATGGTTCAAAATTCCTATAGGTGCGGTATTTGAACCATCAACCTCCACTATATAAACTTGGTGCCTTTTCCATTGGACTACAAAGTGCTATGTTCCTAGGAAATCTTCCATATTGGTTTTGTTACAGCATTAAACTATGAGTTGAGTTCTATTGTACAAGGGATTCTTCTGGACATAACTCTGAGTCGAGTTATTTTATACTATGTTTTCAATCCTTATTAGGATTATGTGACTTGTAAATACTTTTTATGAAGCTTCTTGTTATTAGAGGATTTCTTGGAGAGCCTTGAGAAAATTTTGTAGAGAGCCTTTGTAATATGGTTGAGAGAGAGTAAGCAAGGAATTTTCTTATGAATGTGGTGCTTTTGTATGATGTAATTCAGTTCCATTAGGAATCTATGAGAGTCATAGGGTGTTTATAGTCAAAAGTCTCAGTTTTGTGAGGCTTGGAAGATGATGAAAGTTACACCTAAGATTGTGTAGTAGAAAAGAAAATCAATCCTAGGATGGGTCAATATGTAATGTAGTGGCATTGAGAATCTATGGATCTATAGAGTATTTATGGTCAAAAGTTTTAGTTTTCCAAGGTGAAGTTGATAGTGACATCCACACTTGAGTTCTATGTAGTAGATTAGGAGGTCCTTATTGAAAGAGCCTTGTAAGTACATTGATGGGATAATGAGACACTTGTTGTGAGACCTATTTGAGAAGGAGGATAATCACTTTATGTGATATCCTTGTGACTTTGTAGATGAGTTCCAGATTGAGAGAATGAATTATTTAAAAAGAAGAATTAATGAAGTAGTTCTTAGCCAAAAGTTTTGGTGAACTTTGTTAACAACTTGTGTAATGTGCCATTTGACTTTCTTTTTTTCTTACTTCACTTCATTTCAACATTGTAATTCCATAAGTTAGTTGTGCAAATTAATGAAGTTTGGTTAAATAAGTGGATTCACATGATAGATGCAAATGTCAATAACAGTCATAATTCCCCAATCAGGTTGGATGCTAATGTGTGTTTATTAGTTAAATTGACGTCTAAGTATTTTCAAATAAGGCATTCACCTTGATTATGTAATGTATAGAGTTTAATTCTTTGACTTGACTCATTGTATCTCAAGGATCGTTGAGGGTGTTGCTTGAGTGAAAAGGCATAGTGTGGGTGAAGTAATATCAAGTTGGTCTTACCACCAAGTCCAAAAAAATGTGGTGCTACATGACCATATGAGTCAAATGAATTGGGCACTCCAAGTCAAGAAAAAAATTATAGGCAAACTGAGGAGTCATGACACTTGGTATTAGAGTTGCGAGTTGGTTGTGAATTTTGGGTGAAGTGTTTTGGACTATTGGAAGAATTGGATGTTTATTAGGAAAAGCAGAGACTTGGGTCACAAATTCATAAAGTCATTAGGAACTTGGGTGGAAACCCATGGTAGGATCACTGTCGAAGGAGCTGATGGAGAGAAATACCACAAAACACCCAGAATGAAGGATCGACTAAATAACTTTGAGAAAATTATTGAGTGGATTATGGCTTCATTATGTTAACATGGTGAGAAGGTTAAAACAATGGAGGCAGAGATGAGTCTATTTCCACATAGATTTAATGTCACATTGAGGGAATGCCAGCAGACCATGGACGCAGTCACGGGTTCCTTGACCAACGACATTGCAGATAGATTGAAGGTAGCCGAGGATACACTAAAATCTATCACATAACAGTTGAAAGACCAAGAATACACCATAGTAGTGTTGAAACGAGTTGTTGTTAATGGGAAAATTGTTTCCATCATGCTAATGTGAATGAAGATAAAGGAACTAGAATTGTGTGATGGCACCTGCAACGCTAAGTTGCTTGGCAATTTTTGTTGGGACATTGAGAAGTACTTGGATCATATGAGCGGGAGTTTAGACGAATCCAAGGTGAATACTACTACAATGTTCTTAAAAGGGAATGAGAATCTTTGGTGGAGAAATTGTGCAGAAATCTTAGTAGCTAGGCACACTATGTATAGGATCAAAAATTTGGTAGAGATGAAATATGCCTTGAAGGCACAATTTGGTTCGGGGAACCAAGAATGGATCTCACAAAATCAATTAATATCTCTTAGGAACATAGGGAATATCCAACCCTACATCAATGATTTTTTTAGGCCTTATGTTGGAGATCAAAGAAATGTTCGAGGAAAATATTCTTTTTCACTTCATCAACGGGTTGCATCCATGGGTGCAAAATGACTTGCAATTCTAAAACGTGCAGACTCTTGCAACAACCATCACCGTAGTGGACAAATTGTTGGACTTCAATGGTAAATCCAAGAATGATCCAAGAAACAGTGAGGACACCCAAGGTGAGAAGAAGTGAAGACAAAGCCAAGAAAACAGATGCACCAAAGAGGAACAACAACCCTGTCTCATATTGGATTTGTGCCAAGGAACATTATGTGAATAATTGCCCATTGACATAGAATCTGGTCATTGTAGAGAAAGCGGACACGCCATATGTAGGATTTTTGAAACTCTTGGGAATCGTTTTGCAGGAAGAATCCAGGGAAAAATAGGAGCAAGGTGTGATGCATCTTTGCTATGTTTTGGCTGAACTTAATGATAAGGAAATAATTACGATGATGGAAATGGGGCGATTCAAAACTTCATAAAGGAGGATGTGGTGCAGGACGTTGGGTTACAACTTGAGTGGGAACAAACCACCTTTAAAGTTGTCAATTTTGGTGTGGAGAAATTCATTGGCACAACCAAGGAGATTTCGTTGAAGCTTGGGGATTGGAGAATTTCAGGTAGTATCTATGCAAATCTGGAAGTACTTATAACATCAAGTTGCAACAATATGTTACAACCATCACATGCTACCACCTTTTGGTAACAAATGTATATCAAAATTCAAAATTCATTCTATGTAGCCTATTGTTTCATTCAAGCAAAAAAATGTGTGTTGTTGACCATCTAACCTTGAATTTTTTAGACTCTCTAACCATCAACGTTTTCTTGGAAAATATATGTTAGCCTTGTTCATCTCATGTCACTCAGATGTCTGCCAATCTTTACACACCCAACTATGTTTTGTTTTAGCTATATGACATAAACAGACTTGTCAACCTCATGTCCCAAAATAAGAGGTATATAGAAAAATCCTTGAATACCCTACATTTTGGACAAAGGACTATACTAGGAAAAAGTCCTCTTCTTGACAAATCCTATGAACTATATGTACACTCATTGAAGAAAAAAAAGAAGCTCAACAACCTAGACATGCACTCCAAAGAGAGGAACACAACAAGCTTCATATACGATATTCTTTGAGTGAGTTAAACCCTAATTCTTTATTATTGAATCATGGTTAGTCACATCCATTATGAAGGAACGACATCAAATGAAATTATTAACTGAGAAAGGCTTGATCATATATGTCTTATGGGTCACACATCCTTTGGTACCGAAAGTTGGGATCAGAAAATTTAATGGCATGCCAAGAATATGAAAGCCATAGTTGAAATTTTTTTTAGTGCGGCCCCTAAATCTCAGCAAACACTCCCAAACTCTATTAATGAACGAACTTTGAAAGCTACATTGCCCCTCTAACAAACAAACAAAAAATACGCTCTGGAAATGCAACGAAAATGTCCTAAAAACCCTCAAAAAAATGCCCAGATTCACTTTTGTTGCATAAATCGTTGTCATATTTTCACAAATATGTGAAATAATGATCTTAAAGGTGGTGCAAGCACAATAGGTAATTACAGTGTAATTTCTATTTTCAAGATTTGTTTCAGGTTATTTTTTTCAGTTTTTTGAGTTCTTGGTCAGAAATAAGTTGGGACACATACCAGTCATATCTAGTACAGATTCCATCTGTATCGAGGCCATATTCGGATACAAATATGCCATACATGGATCTGGATACATAGATAGACCATATCCAACAACTTGGTTTATATATACATATAAAAGGAAGTCATTAACCCAACGATATTATATACATTATGTGAATGTGATAGATATGTTTGGTTGGTTGCTTATATGGGCTGATCTATAACTCTTTGAAAATCTGTTTTGAGGATGCATTGTGTAAAGAAGTATTAATAATATCAAAAAGAGGCATTGTAATGACCCCATCCAATTAACAATCTATAATTCACACTGCACAACATATTCCACATCTCCGCCACATTTCTCAGCATAACTTTGTTTCGCCCTGCATTTCCTTCATATTCTGCCTCGATCCATTACATCCCACAACATACTCCGATGTCACTCATTATGCTCTGTTACGTCGCTCCTCTTTTTTTAAAATAGACTTAAAGGAGTCCGCCAACTTTCTCATTAAAGACAGAATCCACACTCAATTTGGATAGAGTTTCCCTCTGCCCAATGGAATATTCAGAGATCTGCCAATCCACTGATTCCTTAGAGCAGAGAAGATTTTGTCGCAACTAAATGAACAGATGGAAGATTCTTATCGTCAGCTCAACAAAATATTCTGAGGACCTTTAATGTTGTTGACATAAAAATAGAGTGTGATTCAATTGAAGATTATTAAATCATTAGATCGTTCAAGTAGAGTTGTATTATCTCTAGATCAGGGAATGGAAGTTTCAGAGTTTTCAGTTCCTTAATTTAGCAGTAGCCAAGCATACATTTTATTTGACAATTTTCAGTTCCTGTTGCATCTTTGCACCCATACCAACAACAATGTTGGTAATTGATGTAAGATTATGCAGTCTTGTAAATTAACTGATATGATGCAATCTATTTGCAGTTTTCTTTTCTATTAGTTAGTGTTTAGATATAGACTGTCTCACTAAATAATGCATGCAAAATGCATGATTTGTTTTCCAAAACAATTTATTTTCTGTGCAACTACCTCAATACTAATTGCTTCTTTATTTATGCATGGACTGTAAGTGTGATTCTATGATATTGTGATTTAATCATTTGCTATAGTGTTATGTTGTTCTAATTGAATGATTATCTATTCTTGAGATAGGCCTTCATAGATCCTTCATTTGGTATTAGAGATGGTTATTTTTTTAGGATAATCATGTCAAAATCTAATTCATTTCCCATTTCAGAACTTAATAGAAGTGATTATGATTATTGGTGCATCAATATGACGACGTTTTTTATAGGGAAAGATTTTATGGGAGATTGTAGAAATGGGTTTTGAAGAGCAAGATAGGACCACTCTTACTACAAATGATAGAGTAGCTAAGAATGAATCTAGAAAAAAAAATGCTCAAGCTTTATTTCATATTCAAATTGCTCTTGATAAAAGCTTAGTTCCAAGAATTTCAAGTGCAAAGACAATAGAGGATGCCTCGAAGACTCTACAAGAATCTTACAAATGCAGTGATCAAGTCAAAGTTGTCAAGCTACAGACATTGAAAAGAGAATTTGAGAATTTTAAGATGCAAGAAGATGAAAAATTAAGTAATTATTGTGTGAGAGTAAAATATGTATTCAATAATATGGTTACTCTTGGAGAAATTGTAGACAAAGAGGTTGTGATTAAAAAGGTGTTGAGGTCTCTAACACCAAGGTGGAACCATGTTGTCATAATCATTGAATAAATCAAGGATTTGTATACACTTCATCTTTACCACCTAGTTGGATCTCTTATGCCTCATGAAGAAAGGTTAACAGATTCATTTGGAGAAAGTGGAGAGAAAGCATTTTCCTCAAAATTGCAAATTACAAAGAATGAAGATGCCAACACTATCAACAAACTCAACCAAATCCAAGGTAGAGGTCAAAATAAGAAGTATCCAAGAGGAAGAGGTGGTTCAAGAGGTAGAGACACAGGTAGATTTGATAAAAGAAATATCAAGTGTTATTATTGTAAAAGGTATGGTCACTTTGAAAGGGATTGTAGATTAAAAGAAATTAATAATAGCAAAGGTGTTAATTATGCTTAAGAAGGTGATGAGGCCTCTCCAAACAATTTTCTTCTATGTTATGACAAAGATAAAAATGGTACTAAAGATATTTGGTATTTAGATTCAGGGTGTTCTAACCACATGTCAGGAAATAAGGAGCTATTTTCTATAATGGATGAGAGTTTTAAATCCAAGATAAAGTTGGGTGATGACAAAGAATTGGAGGTTGTTGCAAAAGGAGCTATGGAATTCCATAATAAATAAGGTATGAAAAGTGTTAAATACATTTATTACACTCCACAATTAAAGCATAATTTATTGAGTGTTGGCCAATTGTGTGAGAAACATTATAAGGTGGTGCTTGAAAATAAACGATGTACAATTTATGATACTAGTCGAGGAAATAGGGTGGTTACAATTGTTCTTATGTCAAAGAATAGGATGTTCCATTTATGTTTGGATAACATAACAACCATCTTTCCAATATGGCATATGAGGAAAAAAATTGGTTGTGGCATCTGAGGTATGGACATTTGAATTTTTATAGTTTGAAACTTCTAAAGTTAAAAGAATTAGTTTGTGGTTTGCCTAAGGTTCAAGAACAGAAGGATATTTGTGAAGAATGTGCTAAAGGAAAACATGCAAGAGAGAAATTTTGAGAAGGAAATTCATGGAGGGCCCATTATCCACTTCAATTGGTTCACTCATACATTTGTGTTCCTATGCAGACAAATATTTTGGGTAAGTCAGCATATTTTATTACTTTTATTGATGATTAATCACAAAAGTGTTGGGTTTATATTTTGAATACCAAGGATGAAGCCTTTGATACATTCAAGAGGTTTAAAGTACTAGTGGAAAATGAAAGAGGCTGCAAAATCAAGTACTTAAGAATTGATCGTGGAGGAGAATTTTGTTCAAAATATTTTCAGAATTATTGTGATATGAATGGCATCAAAAGACAGCTCACCACTTCTTACACACATCAACAAAATAGGGTAGCAGAGAGAAAAAAATGTACAATGGTGGAAATGGGAAAAAGTATGTTACAAATCAAGGGATTAAGCAATTCGTTTTGGGGTGATGCAGTTTCTATAGCTATATATATTCTCAATCGATGTCCCACAAGTGCATTTGATATGATGACTCCATATGAAGCTTGGTATGAACAAAAATGTTAATCATTGCAGAGTCTTTGGTTGTGTAGCATATGTCCATGTAGTTGATAAAAATAGACAAAAGTTAGATCCAGAAAGTGAGTTATGCATTTTTTTTGATATAATGAAAAATGTAAGGCTTACAGGTTGTATAATACCCTCACTAATAGCATTTTGTGTCAAGAGATGTTATTTTTTATTAATGGGGAGTTTATGTTCATCAAAAAGGCCATGATGATATGTCTAAATATGTTTCGGATAGGGATATTATTGATGACATTGATAATGAGGAGCCTACTAATATTTTAGTTCCAAGTGCTAAAAATCCACCAAGTAGCCCCTCATCTAATTCTTTAGTTCCTAGTGCAAGTCAAGCTTCAAATTCAAGTTCTTCAAGGAAGCTAAGAATATTAAGTGACATTTATCAAAGGAGTAAAATTCAAGCACATGAAGAAAATCCAATAGGTGAGACAGTAATTTTTTCTTTACTTTCCAAGGCTAATTTTGAACCATGATGTTTTGAATATCCATGTACTAATGAGGTTTGGGTGCAAGAAATGAAAGACGAGATAGATCATATTCACAGGAATGATACTTTGGATCTTGCAGAACTTCCACATGATAAGAAAAATATTGGTACTAAATGAGTATACAAAACTAAGTACAATAGTGATGGGAGTGTTGAAAGACAAAAAGCAAGATTAGTTGCTAAAGGCTTCACACATAGGTATTTAATTGATTATGAAGAGACATTTCATCGACTGTTAGAATGATGATTTCATTAGCATGTCAAAAGCAATGGAGAATTCATCATATGGATGTGATAAGTGTCTTTTTGAATGGGTAATTAGAAGAATAAGTGTTTGCGGAACAACTAGAAGGTTTTGAAGTGAAAGTAAAAGAACATCAAGTCTACAAGTTGAAGAAGGCTTTGTATAGCCTCAAGCAAGCACCAAGAACATGGTATGCTAGGATTGATGGATATTTTTAGGACAATCGCTTCAATAGAATTAAACGTGAACCTACACTTTACGACAAACAAGAAGGTAATGATAAATTCTTATTGTAAGTTTGTATGTTGATGACTTATTATATATGGGTAGTAGTTCTAAGATGAAGGATGAATTCAAAATTGCTACGATGAATGAATTTGAGATGAAATATTTGGGTCTCATGAATTATTTTCTGAGTATGGAGGTTTATCGAAATGAGGATGAAATTTTCATTTGTCAACCAAAGTATGCAAAAGATATGTTGAAGAAATTTCATATGGTATATTGTAAACCAGCCTCCACTCCAACTGCTCATGGAATTGTGTTGTGTAGAGATGATGGTGTTGAAATAGTTGATGAGGCAACATAAATAAGTATTGTTGGAAGTTTGATGTTTCTAACCCACGTAAGACATGATATTGCTTATTTAGTTTCTCTTGTTTCAAGATACATGACAGAGCCATATGAAATACATATGAAGGAAGTGAAGAGGGTTTTGAGGTATGTGAAAGGAACTCTAAATTTTGGTATTCATTATTACACTTCTAAAAGGTTTAATCTTGTTGTCTTTAGTGATTCTGATTGGGAAGGTAGTTTGGATGACCGAAAGTCTACATATTGTAATTGTTTCTCTTTTAGTTCATGTTTGATTACTTGGAGCTCAAAGAATCAAAGTATAGTTTCACTTTCATCCACAGAAGCAGAGTATGTTGCATTCACCTCATCATTTACACAAGAATTACTACTTAGAAAAGTTCTAGAACAAATTGGAGAGAAACAAATTCATCCTACAGTGATATTTTGTGATACCACCAGTGCCATCAAATTGACCAAGAATCCATTCCATCATAGCAAGACAAAACATTTTGATTTAAAGTATCATTTCATTCGATATTTGGTCCAAACGAAGGAAGTATAACTAAGGTATATAAAGACTCAAGATCAACTTGCAGAAATTTTCACTAATGCATTTGCTAAAGTCCAATTTTTTAAACTTCGAGATCAGATTCTGAGCCTTCTCAGCATCAAGGGGGAGTATGTTGGTAATTGATGCAGGATTATGCAGTCTTGTCAATCAAATGACATGATGCAACCTATTTGCAGTTTTATTTTATGTTAGTTAGTGTTTAGATATAGATTTTCTAACTAAATAATGCATGCAAAATGCATGAGTTGTTTTCCAAAATAAATTGTTGTAAGCGTTCAATCAGGAGTAACTAACTATTTGTTAGATAAGACTATGCATTGTTATGAAAATCAAGGTTGATCACTGGTGAATGCCTCTTTTCTGTGCAACTACCTCAATAATAATATATTCTTTCTTTATGCATGGATTGTAAGTGTGATTCTATGATATTGTTATTTAAACATTTGATATAGTGTTATGTTGTTCCAATTAAATGATTATCTAGATATGAGGTAGGCATGCATAGATCCTTCAAGCAAGTCATGTAAAGTTGAATGTTAAATAAATTCATATTCATATAAAAAATAAACTAGTTTTAAGTTTATTTTAATTTATATTTTGTGCAAAATGAACAAAATACGTTCAAATAAATTTAGTTAGTGTTCTTAAAAACCTTAAATCTCATCATTTCTAGTATGAAAAAACCCATGAATCAGTTTCTCATTTGGCTTTTGGTAACACTCTTCCTAACTCTAGAAAACAAGTTCCACACAACACTTTGGATTTAGCCACAAAAATCCCCATCCACGCAACACTTTGGATTTATCCACGAAAATCCCCATATATAATGATTATTTAAAATGGTAAAAAAACCTATGTTTAAAGGTGCTTATGTGGGTGATGTTAACAGATCAAATCTATCCCTTCAGTTGCGATAACATTTTATTTTTGGCATAGGTTGAAAGTAATAGTTCGATATCGATCTACAAATCTTTGTGGAGAATTACAAATCTATAATAGTTATGTAGGTGTGTTAGAGGGTGCATAGATGCATCCATTAGTCTAAGACATAGTGCACTAAGATATGCAGAATTAAGGTTAGGTTTTTTTTTAAAGCATCAAATAATTCTCATCGTCAACACTCTTAAGAGATAACACTATACCATCATCAGAATTTCATTTAACACAATTTTTACTTATAGTTGGGCATTGTGATCTGAATGACAGAAAGCAAGTGGCTTACAACTGAACCATTGAAATGGTGTCGTATTGACAATAAGAAAGTGTCATACAACTGCACCGCTAGAGCTTTTATTATTCCTCAATATCAATATACAAAGCTTGCGTATTCACAAAGAGTAAAACTTGATAACAATGTCTAGATGGTACGAGGAAAACTAAATAGCTCATCAAAATAAAATAATCCTATAAAGAATTGTGGTCTCCAAGAAAATCAATCAATAAATTATTAATGGATTGGTTGTCCTTTTTCGAATCCCTAGAAGGCAAGAAGGTGGTTGAGGTCATAACAACTCAGTTTGAGAATCTCAAGATTGGAACATCAAGGTAAGCTAGAAGGTCCATTATCAAGGTATAAGACATCAAGAGCACCAACATGTGTAAGTAGAAAATGAGAAATGGTGCTCTCAACTTCTAACTTTGGTGCCAAGTTCATAACCACTTTCACCTAAAATACCATATGGATTTAAATGCATATAATGAATTTCATTTTCTAATTTGTAGTAATTGTTGCAGATTTCTTACAAAGCGAACACAACGCCATGTCTTGGAGTTTTCAGAGTATAAGAAAGCCATATTGTTGTAACACACAACACTATTGATGTGTATTGTATATTAATATGAACATATAGTTACAAAATATAGTAACAGATAAGTACAGAGGTTACCAACTCATGTAATCTTAAACAAACTAATTTAGCTAATGATGTAATTAACTCATTTTCCTTAATACTACCCCTTAATTACATCCACTAATAAGATTAACTAAACTATCACTATCACCAACTTCTCTTGGACTAATATTTATTCTCATCTTTGATGGTTTAAAATGCATTAGACTCCCCCTTAAACATAACTTAACACTCCACCTTAATCTTAACTTGGTCCTAACCATCTCTGAGATTACTCTATCTCACATTCCCTTTGTTAATCGAAGATTGAAGTTATCGTATTCACCATCAAGATTAGATACAAGTACACATGCCACCCTCGTACCTATACTAGTGGTTCATTCCACAAATTTATGTATCATCCCTCCCATGGCCAACGCTTCAAGCTACTAGAAACTAGGGATACACGCTACATGATCACATATTAATATATGTAGGCGTGAATCAATCAAGGTTTAATAAACATTTGGGAAATATAGCTTGCGTATGGAAATTCTTACAACTTTGGACCACAAACCTCTCGGTGTCAGGTACAACTGATCATGCACCCCCTCATTACAATGTTTCATATATCAGGGTAGTCATCTTGCTCCATTTTCGAATTCTTATATTTCCTAGTGACTAAAACCCAAAATTTTGTTGTTGTTGCATTCAGTCTCTACACCTGTCTCCACGTCTTCTTCGCTCTTTCAAATTTCTTGTTTTATTCGCTCTTTTGAATTTCTTGTATTATTTTCTCCACTTCGATCTTTTATTTATCGATTTGTTTCTCTACTAATTTCTTGTCTCCTGCACTGCATTTCAATATTTTCTTTCTTCTCGGCTTCTCCCATATTTTCCAATCTTCGTAGCTTCTCACTTCTTGGAGGCTTATTGGATTTCCTCTATGCTTCTTTTATCTTCATGGATTTTCACATATTTTTTTATTATCATGGCTTCTTCATGTTGTTATTACTTATGTACCCTCATAAATACACTAAATGTTGGAACATTGTCCACATAATGATTTAGCATCATCAATACTTACTCTTCAGATCTGAAGAGTCTCTTCAACTCTTCAACTCTTAAGAGGATTTTAGCTTTGCTTTTAACAGTTTCAACTATGAAGAGGCTTTTACCTTTGCTTGAATGGGTGTCATCCACTTTCCCGCATACAAACATCCACCATGAAGATCTATTGGACGTTTCAGAAGCACATCCTCATTCTTCTTCTTCGAATTCCAGTAATGTACATCCTCATTTTTTGTTTCTCTCTTCTTGCAATGATCTATCGATCTTGTCTTTATCTTTCCACTTTCGTGATATATTTATTGCGGTGATTCTTTATTTTCTAGAGTCATTCACATAGAAGGCATCTCCATCTTCATATTCATAATCTTGATTCAACGTCTTGAATTTGCATACTTTACCTATCATTTGTTAGAGTAGCTAATTCTAACAAAATAATTATATCTGTATTGAGTTAGCTAAGCTCAATACTTTTGTACATTTCCAATTCGAAGACATTGTGCCATTTTCTTGGATTCACAAGGTTTTTTAAAACCAGATGACTCATCTCATTTAAGTGGATCCTTTCCCACATAAGTGATTTGACATTACAACCGACCTTTTTAAAAATATAATAAGAGACTTCTTTTATTTCTTTACTAGAATGTCTTTGTCGCACCGTATATTTTTTTACATAAAATTTCTTTACCATAGTGACTAGGGTTTGGGGATCCTTTCTTGCACAATGCTTTCCTACTTTACCTCCACAACCATTGCAACTATTCTTCTTGTTGCCATACCAATACATGCATACACCAGTGCTCAATCCTCTCATTCTTCATGTGATCCTTTCCTGTCCGTGTCCCCTTTGAGGGAGCCTTCGAGCTAGCACTTGTTTTCTTGCAAGATACAAAATATTTGTTCCACCTTCAACAACATGAATTCATAACTTCATACACAAATTGCATCTTTGTGGTCCATGAATTCATCTGTATTTCTCCTCTGGATCCCTCAAACTAGAATGGCATGGGTTGTCCTTGAGTTCTTATCAAAATTTCTTATCTCCAGGTTCCTAGGGCCTACCATGATGGAGTGAGGCCTCACTTTAATACCATGTCAAAGTATACAGAGACAGATTGGTGCAACACACAACACAAATAACTTATGGAGTTTACCAACTCGTGTAACTGTAAATAGACTAATTTAAATAAATATGTAATTAACACATTTTCCTTAACAAGAGTTACGTTCAAATGTGATCACAATGGAAATGGTGTGGTTCTCTTTGGGGTTTGTTTGACAGATGGACCAACGGGAAAGGATGCGAGTATGAATAATTTATCAAATTTATCTCAATATGAGCACTCAGATGATGTGGATGGTGGTGCTAAAGGATATGATGGCTATGCCTCGGATGACCTCATTCATTCCTCGAGCAATTCTAGTAAGAAGAGGGTGGTTCCATTGGATGAGTGGTTATGGTATAAAAATGGGCATATCTATTGACAACTATGTAATGAGAACAAATATCCTTGGCTCTTATGTCCCATCTCGAGATTCAAACATTTCCCTAGAAATCTATTGCTTATACGCCTAAGTATTGAAACCTCATCCCTCTATAACTATATATGTTCATCTTCATCTACAAAATAACCCTTTTCAGTCATATTAGTCAGGTTAATTTCACATTGAACTTCTCGTTCAAGTGTTGATTTGGTGTAGAAGCCAAATAAATTTAACATCCATTAATTCTACAAACAAAACAGTAAAATTCAATAATTCCTTTTAATTGAGCACATACGCATTTTAAATTGATCAACAAATAATAAAATTTTATAACAGAATAAAACAAATACATTATTTTAAAATACCTTGGTCTGATGCTAACCCTCTGCCTTACACTTGCCTTGTTGATCATTGCTCAACTGTGTAAACACTGCCCAAACCTGGTTCTACCCTGCCAACTAGGACAACTTCCTAGCTCGAGGATATCATATGGATATCCTGGCCCCCGTGCCCAAAACCCCCAGCAAACCGGTGCCCCCTGAACTAATCCTCCCGACTCCAGAACTCAACTCTTCTCTCTACAAATCCAAGAGAGCCCCAAAGAAAAATAATAATCCTGTAGAATCCTCCCTCCTTACTTCGTAAACCTCCCCTCATATTTCCCCTTCACCGACTTTCCCCTCCTTCATTACTTTCCTTATCCATTTATTAATTATCTTATCCTTTCGTAGTTAATGCCCCTTATCCCATTATTCATGTTCCTTATCCCCTCTATTTATTATCTTATCTTATATTTAATGTTCTATCCCTTCCCGACTACATAAGCTTTAATTTAACAATATAATTTATTAACCCCCTTTAATTCTTTACTTAATTAATTAATGAGTTAATTAATAATTAATTAATCCTTGACAATCATGAACAAGTAATTAATAATAATTAATTAGTTAAAGTTATTTAAGAAATAATTATTTTTTAGCTAACTTTTAGGACAGTTAGATTATTAAATTAATTATAATTAATAGTCCTATACATTTATTTAAGAAGGGTCGTTACATACACCCCCCCTTCAGGAAACTTCATCCCGAAGTTAAGGTATCTTATGGTACAAAGAAAAAGAAACATGGTTCACACATTCATAACAAGTAACCGACATTATCAGTAAGTAAGTCAAGAAACATTCATAACAAGTAACCGACCATTATCTGCTAGTAAGTCAAGAAAACTCATGCATACTAGTGTATATGTATAAGAAATGCATGTGAAGCTAGTACATAAGTCCGCATGTACTAATAATCAAAACTACCATCCTTTAGTAATTTATGTATGCATCCCAATCCAATCAACAAGACTAGTCTTTTATAAATGACAACAACCAATCCAATTGTTTGAGAAATTCTTTAATTACAATTATCCGCTTCAAATACCTCTTATTTAGACAATTGTGGTTTAGTTACTAAATTATGAATATTCATATATACACATTTTTTTTTGAAGGGAAAACATTAAACACCACCATACACTCCATACCGTGTGACAACTATTACTCATCCTTCCTCCCTAACCTACTTCCATGTCCATTCCTATCCTTCCTCTCTCGCTAGAATATCTTGAGCTACAACTATATTGACCTAACTCCAAATAGAACTCCTAAGAGGAAGTGTCACTATACTCAACCAAACTTCCCTCGAAAGGTGCATCCGACAAGCTCATCATCATCGACGCCTTGGGGGATGCACCAACACTGCCCTCCCATGACTTCAAGTTTGAGAGGATACCTGGGAAATTCTCCACTTCCTGGACTGTGACTAGGGTCCACACCCCACAATGGATGATACATGGTGGGAAATCCCTCCCCCTGGGTAATCAGCACTAGGGTCCACACCCTACATTAAATGGAATACACAAAGGGTAACTGTTGTCACATTTTGTCATCGCTTATTCGATTGGGTAGTACATCATCACCTAAAATCATGCACCGGTCCACATATCATAGAAATGCATCCAAACCAATAGAAATTCCTCATACAATATTCATACAATAATGTTTCAAGTTAGTGGTCTTGATATCCATTTTCATCATCATTATCCCTTGGCTATTTCTATAGCCCATAACTCAGACAATCAGAATACAAACTCATACATTTCTATGCATTATCATCATGTAATTGCATATTATCATTTCAATTTGTATCCCTATATCGATAAATTAACATCAAAGTTTTCCAATTAGAAATAGATCTCACACATCCCATAATCTGCCACAGCCTATTCATAAGATTACTATCATAGATTGCATCATATCCCATTATCATTCTAATAGTATTTTAAACATTCAAAATTTTCATTCTCACAATGTGTCAAGCATCATATAAATCATCATCAATAACATTTAAACATTCAGAAATTTACATTCACGTAGTAGAGATCACATCATATACATCATCATCACACAACATTTAAACATTCATAAAAGTTCATAAATTTTAAAAGTTTAAGGTATCACTTAATAGTTTCAATCGTGACTAGAAAAATAAAGTATATAGGCCTCAAGTAATCCCGGGTCGCTCTAATTCAAAAGGTGGTGTTAAATACACCCAACCTCGAGAATATTTTTCTCGAGGTGGTCAAAAAAGAGGGATAATCTTGTCGTAGTGTCCTAGCGTCTTCCTAAGTAGCAGATCATGGACTACACTTGTCCCAACCTTAACTTCTATTCACCAAATGGTTCCCTGAATGACTCTACAAATTCAATATGAATCTGCTTCTACCATGAGGGTTCCCACGTCGGAGGTTCGCATCTTTCACCATTTTTATGCTATTCATCAGCAAAATATACTGACGAAAACAGATACAAAACGTTATTAGTTTTATGCAAGTGGGTGGCAAGACGAGATTATATGCAACGGGTCCAATTTTTCTCTTGGATCCCGAATGGTCATATAAATCGAGGTGAAAACTTTTTCCTTCCGAACCGTGATGGTGCTTTTATTAGGCCCGATACAAATGAAACCCTGGTCTCCCAATTCATAACTTCAGTCGGTCACCCGTGCATCTGCATAACCTTTATGCCTATCCCGTGCTTCCTTTAGTCTTCATTTAATCAATCACTTCCTGTGTGCACTCCTGGCCTTCTAGTCTATACTAATTAAATGGTTGTCAGATGGCCTCCCAGCAAAAAGTTTTTCTCGCATGGTGGCATTCTGTTGGAGCTATGAAAACTATTATTTAGGTGAAATATACCAAAGGTAGGTACTTCCCACCGGGTTTGATTATCCACAAAATACATCCTAAGAATATCTTCAATAATTTGATTTACTCTCTCAGTTTACACATCTGTTTCAGGATGATAAACTGTGCTTAAGTTCAACCGAGTCCCCAACGCTAACTACAAACTTCTCCAAAACCTAGAAGCGAATCTGAGTCTTATCCAAATGATCTTCTTAGGTATCCCAAGTAAACGGATGACTCAAGATAAACAACACATCGTACACATCAAGGATACATCGTAAGTGTCTCTAACCGTTATGAAATGAGCACTCTTGGTTATTTTATCCACTATCACAAGAATGGCATTGTGTCTATGAGATGTGAGCTGCAACTCCACAACAAACTATATAGATACACTTGCCACTGGGACATAGGGACATCATGTGGGTTGTAGAGGCCTGCCCGGTGATGGTGGTTGGTCTTCACCTGTTGACACTCTAGGCATTTGGCAACGAATGGACTACATCTTCATTCCTACCCAAAAGAAGAGCTTCATATCTACGTACATCTTCATAACTCCCAGATGCGCACAATAAAGTGCTCTTATGGGCTTCCTTCAAGATGATGCTTCAAATATCCCATTCTCAGGGATGTACATACTTCCTCGACAACTTAACACCAGCTTCCAGCTATATCCTTCATACTTTGGATCTAACCCAGATCTGCTCGAGGTTTGAAGTAACCTCAATAACCAAATCAGTTCCCTAGGAGCTGTGTCAACATTGTTCCCGATTGACCTTTATGTCACTAAGGAGAAGATACGTAATCTCCTACTCAAGGCATATGTGACCACATTTTCCTTTCCCCTGATGTATGAAATACAAAAATCATACCCACTCATAAACTCCATCACCTTTTCCTGTATCTGCATCTCTTTGAGTGAAGAGATGTTTTAAACTTTTGATGGTTCGTTTTGAGCTCAAGTTTCCGTGAGCTAGCATTTATAGACAACCTAAACCAGCCACGTAAATTTCTTTGTGTTTCTTCAACTTCCTTGACGATAAAGCAAGTCACTCCTCCATCCCATTAGCACGGGCTCCCCAACCCTTGTTTCTGGAGGTATCTGCAGATCGCGGGAAGTCCTTTTCCGTATCTGACTCGCTGTAGGGAAATTGGTGCACTCAAAGGTGTAACCTCTTAAGATCAACGAATGCACTATCACACTCTTCATTCATTCATACCAATTCCTTACGCCGAAGTTGGTGATCGCTTCACTATTTTGGAGAATCTCTTCCAAATTCAGAGCACAACTCGCTACTCCCATGAATCTTCTCACCTCATGGGCATTTTTCGCACTCTACAATTCATAATAGCCTTTACCCTTTTCCTCTGGGTCCATAGAGATTCCTCGTCGGAAATGAGGCACCCAAATAGTGGATCTCTTTCTATAAGAAGGAACACTTCACAACTTCCCATACAATTTTGTCTCTAAGGTGACAACACTATTCACAAGTGTTCCTATGTTCTCTTTCATTCTTTGGAATAGATGAGGATGTCATCTAAAAGTACTTGTACAAAACGGTTTCAGTATTTACGTGACACGCCATTCATGAGAGGCTCATATGAATACTGCCAGTGAGACACCAATCCGTAAAGGTAATACCATAACAAACTCAGCGTCCAAAACCAAGTTCAAAAGCAATTTTTGGGATATCACCTTCTTGAATCCTTAACTGATGATACTCGAATCACAAATCAATTCAAGAATACCATTGCTCCTTTCTATCCTGGACCGAAGAGGTCATCTATGTGTACCTGCACCTATTTTCATCAGAGCACGGTTCAAGTCCCCTGTAGTCTATACACATTGGTAAGGATCCATCCTTCTTTCTTACAAAATTTTCCATGCTCTGTGGTAAACACTGGCCTTATATTCCTAAGTCCGCGAACTCTTTCAACGGTGATTACAACTCACAAAGTTTTTACCGCCATCCGATACGTAGTTTTGGAAATTGGTTTTGCACCGTGTTTTAGATCAATGGTAAAATCAAGCTCCCTCTCGTGAGGTAATCTTGTAACCTGCTCGGAAAAACATCCTAAAATTTCCGACAATACCGGGTACCGATCCAATGAAGGTCCCTTCCTTTCTTTCACTGCCATCGCCTTACCACTACATAAAGTCGACACCTTGCCTCAAGCATCGCTTAAAATTCATAGTTGATATAAAGCGAATCTAATTTCTTTCTATGTACACCTTGGATCTCTACTGGTCTTCCTTTCATCACAAATACAAAGCAACCTCTTTGTGAAACAATTCCAAAGCCTGATGAGCTGCTAACCAATCCATTACAAATGATTAGGTCATATGCCCTCAGAGAAGTGACGTATACCTTCAAACCTGCAGGCTACACATCCCCAGCCCATTTACAGCAATTATCGACACTAGGTCCTACTACTTATTTTTCCCCCCGGCCCCCGACTCTGTTTAAAGTCATCGCGTCAGAGGGTCGCCAACCTATTCTTTCTAATGCATATATGGTGAAATGAAACTATCTGGCTTCAACAAAATCAAACAAAATCTTTTAACATTGATATGTGATTTGAATGATTTCGATGACCTACCCACCGCGGGATTGATGTTCGCCCGTGATTATTAACCGCTATGTAACGGTGGTTGCTACTTACTTCCCTACCTGCGTCTTCCTTTCCTTCTCTGGCGCATGAACCCCTAATTGTAACTGGCAAATATTATTCTGTGTCGTCCCGACTTCCAACAAGTGCAACAATGCAGATTGAACCTGCACCGTTATGTGATTGTCTCCAAATGAGTTCCTTCCCTACCACACCCTCGAGATGGTCGGACTGTCTGCGACCGTTGGTGATGAACGAGATGTTTACCTGGCCGCCATTGAAATCCTGCGCTAGTTTGGCATGACTTCAAGTACCATATGGCCGTGGTCTTGAGCCCCCTCCCCTCTAGAAATATCCTCTCGGGCCTTCCCTACTAATCCAGGATGATGTGGAATGTCGGTCTTGTACCCTCGTTCAAGTTCATATGTGTTCTTTCCATGTAACGTGCATTTTCCATCGCTTCCACTATTGAAGATGGTTTTCACATCCACACCATAGATCTTATCTTAGGGTTCAATCCATAGACTAAGCGCTCTACCGTCAAGTTGGTCATTGTCCATTTATGAAACATATTTGACCAGTTCCAAAAATATGATCTCATATTCTTCTATAGTTCGGTTTCCCTATACTAAGGCATTTAATGCCCCTACCTATTGTTCCTAATAATAAGCTGGCAGATATTTCATTCAGAACCTCTCATCGAAAAGTTCCCAAGATCGGTGTCCGGGGTAAGATGCAGATGACTTTCCAGGTTGCCCCACCAGCCTAAGCACCATTCTTAACCTAAAAATTGCAGGAGAAGGCTCTTTAATTTGATGCATAGTCCCTGCTGGCAAAACACCTTGTCATGCCTTTCCACCATGCTTCCGCATGTTCACCCGCACGACCTCGACAAACTCTAGAAGTTTGATCTTCCTAGTTCTAGCAAGTGGATGTCTTCTGGTGATGGTTCTCCTAAACCCTTGATGCTTCCTCGATTACCCATTCTAGATCTGGTGGGGTTCCACTTCACCCCCGCTGGCTGTCATGTTTTAAAGTCTCATTAATGGCTTCCAACAAGTGCAGGATGAGGGCTAGTTCAGCGATGGTGGTGCCCGGTAAGTTGGCTGTGTTATGTTTGGGACAATGTCTCTTGCCTCGACTCTTCGAGTCCTGACCATTTTTTATGACTTAAACTGCATCACCCAAAGTTATCATGGTGAGTTCCAGGACATTTCAAATTGTTGCTACTCAAACTAGAAACAAGATTAGGCATAAGTTTTCTTTACTAGTCTGTAAACAAACATTACTCCAAAAGGGGAATTGGCTCGGTTTTGAGTTAGGATTAAGCATCTAAGATCTATTTCTTCACCCCTACGAAAAAAAAACTATTGGTTCTTTCCCCTCAGAAGCACGCTGGCCTTGTGCCACTCTCACAATTTTAATGCTACTTCTAGTATATGTCACTTCCTCCCGCTTGTCCTCTGAAGGCTCCAAGTCCTTTTAACTTTTCATTTATAACTAAATATCCTCCGTGCTTGACTCGTGAAATTTTCCCTTGGCTGTGTACATGCTTTGGTCGATTGTCGTGATTGAGATTTGTTGACTTAACTCGTGGAATGGAGCCGAGGACTTGGCTGCCACTCATGAGTCAGTAAGGTCTCATGAGCTCCTCACGCTTCTGATAATCGGAGATCATTCTTCGTGATAATACCTTTCTCATTATGTGTGGCACATTGGTGTTATTTCTCTTCTTAAGGTGCTTCACTTTTATGGGGGTCGCTGGTTCAAAACCCTTTAATAATTCAAATATTTTTTTTTCTCATTTAAAAAGACAAAATACTTAATTAAATTGGTTAAATTAGCATGTATAAAGACCTAATTAAATGAAATTAATTAAAATTTTAAACTAATTTGATAAAGTTCAATTTAACTTAAGTTAGTCTTAACTAATTAACGAATCCAATTTAATTATAAATTAACTACATATAATTATGTAAAATTAACTTAATTAATTCTTATACCAACCAATTTAACTTAAGAATTTAAAATTAGATTAAATAATTCTTGAAACTTTATTTTAAAATAATTATAATTAAAATAAAAAATTAAAACAATTAATTTATTACAATTAAAATAAAATAAATAAAAAAATTACTCGTGAAAACTACATATATAAGAAATCAGCATCGTGGGTCCTTGCATGAGGCCCATGTGCCCCGCCCTCGCTTCCTCCATCTCCTTATTTAATCCTAAGCCTTACGTGCACCCTTCCAACTCTCTATCCCCAACCTTAAAATGTCCCCAAACCCTAAATGGTCCATCATTTGCCTCCTTCTCTCTCTGGAGGTGCGACCGAAGCTTTGAGATTTGGTTGCCGCTAGTAGCACTTGGACGCTCGGCTGTGTGATGGATTCTGTGTTGTGTAGTGTGGTAGCTACACGCCTCCTCGCGACATTTAGCAAGTTTCACCCTCCATTTAGCTTGGATGCTCAACTGTGTGCAAACGGTCTGGTCATTTTATTATGTCTATAGGTTTTTTTTTTTTTGCCCCACCGCACATTATTTTCTTGGTATTTTTTCATTATTGTTTTGTTTGCATTTTCCTGTCTTTCTTTGTTTGTAAATTTGTGGTTTGTGCTTAAAATTTAGGGTGGAAAAATAATTTGCTGTGAAAATGCCCGGCTTCTACTGAATTTTAGAGTCGATACTTGCTGTTATTTTGTGAAAGTCACTGTTTCTATTATATTTATCCTCTAAAAATTTCTTATGGAAAGATTTTTTCATGAAACCGTGTAGTTTCTCTTAAAATTCAGTCTCGATAGCTGGTGCTTTGTGAAATGCAACATTTCTACTTGATTTCTTTGCTTCAACTTTCTCGCATAGAGAGGCTTTCCATGAAGCTACACCATTTCTTTTAAATACTAACCTCGACAACTATTATTTTGCGAAATGCAGCGTTTCTACTTCATTTCTCTGCTTATATGTTTCCTTCTTTTAAATTTTAGCCTCGATAGCTATTATTTTGTGAAATGCAGCCTTTGTACTAGTTTTCCTTACTTACATTTTCTATGGATGGATGTTTTGCATAAAACTGCGTGGTTCCTCTTAAAATTTATCCTTGGTCGCTGTTATTTTGTGAAATGCACCGTTTCTATTTGATTTTTTTTTGTTTAAAACTTTTGTGCAGATATGTTTCCCTAAAATGCGTCATTTCTGTAAAGCTTAGCCTTGATAGCTGTTATTCTCTCCCACCTCTGCATATTCTCTCGCTCATTTTGCGGCATCCAGAAATAACTCCAGCACATCCCCAGCAGTGGACTGTTGAGCGACCCGATCGTAGTAGACCAGGTCCCAGTTTCTAATTGCGGAAAGGCAGGTGTAAAATTTGGAGGGCCTTTGTGATGAGAATTTACGGCTCGTTTCGTGCTTTTTTGTCTCTAAATTTGTTTCCCTGGGCTTTCAAGCAAACCTTTGGGGATCAGGCGGTGTAATTGGACTATAATTTTGTGAAAGCTTTTGTGCAAAAAAAATCAGGTTTGATTTATGGATTTAGGCCATAATTTGTTTCTGCAGATGGTTTGGAGCAAAATTTTACGTATATATTGCGTTGCATTTAGTGTGGAAATTTGTAAAATTTATTGTGAAAAATATTTAGGGTGTCTTTAATTCATTAATTGTTAAGTTCATCCGTAGAAGGTTGTCTATCAAAACGATAGGGGTACACGGAGTGTGTTTAGTTTATTGGTTTCCAGAAACTCATTTTTTCAACAAATTTAGGCTTCACTCTACACATTTTCTCTCAAAATTCCTTTAGAAGGATGCCTATCAAGACGCTAGGGGTACACGGAGTGTGTTTAGTTTATTGGTTTTCAGAAACTCTTTTTTTTCAGCAAATTTAGGCTTCACTCTACACATTTTCTCTCAAAATTCCTTTAGAAGTTTTCATGTAAAACTTTAAGGTCTCACGCGGGGGATTTGATTTTTGTCCTTCAAGCTTTTCTTGGAAATTTTTACGAGTCAAGGAAGCATTGACCTGGAATTTCAGGTTTCAGGTCTGCCTAGAATTTTAGTGCTTGTTGTTACATGAAATAAACAATATGAATCATTGATTATTTAATTGAGCTTCGGTGTTTTGGTTCAAAAAATATTAGCCTATAGAAATATTATGAAATATTGAACGTTATTCCCTAGGATTTTCAGATTTTTTGCTATTGTCCTAATGCAAATGTAATGGTTGGATGTAAATATGTTTCGTTCAATTTAATGGCTTTGAAAAGAAACCATAATTTTCTTATAAGTGAATCCTTATAATTCTCAAGATATCAACTTTAATAACCCTAGTTGCTTGTTTTACTTTGGTAAATTTGTTTTTTTTTTTACATTTTCAATTCCTATTGCATTTATTTTTTTTATATTTGTGTTAAAATTTCTGTGTTTGGTTTGCAGGTTAGGCGTAGCTGGAGTTAGAGCTTAGAGTTTTGGCCCTCAGGCCCAGATTTCAAACAAAAGCTCGGATACCATGTGTAGAAGCCAAATAAATTTAACATCCATTAATTCTACAAACAAAACAGTAAAATTCAATAATTCCTTTTAATTGAGCACATACGCATTTTAAATTGATCAATAAATAATAAAATTTTATAACAGAATAAAACAAATACATAATTTTAAAATACCTTGGTCTGATGCTAACTCTCTGCCTTCCACTTGCCTTATTGACTGTTGCTGAACTGTGTAAACACCGCCCAAACCTGGTTCCACCCTACCAACTAGGACAACTTCCTAGCTCCAGGATATCATATGGACACCCTGGCCCCCATGCCCAAAACCCCCAGCAAATTGGTGCCACCTGAACTAATCCTCTTGACTCCAGAACTCATCTCTGCTCTCTGCAAATCCAAGAGAGCCCCAAAGAAAAATAATAATCCCGTAGAATCCTCCCTCCTTCCTTCGTAAACCTCCCCTCATATTGCCCCTTCACCGACTTTCCCCTCCTTCATTACTTTACTTATCCATTTATTAATTATCTTATCCTTTCGTAGTTAATGCCCCTTATCCCATTATTCATGTTCCTTATCCCCTTTATTTATTATCTTATCTTATATTTAATGTCCTATCCCTTCCCGATTACGTAAGCTTTAATTTAACAATATAATTTATTAACCCCCTTTAATTATTTACTTAATTAATTAATGAGTTAATTAATAATTAATTAATCCTTGACAATCA
>SNQJ01S0018311.1:106014-128703 GCA_010110895.2 Picea sitchensis | reverse complement strand
AAGGTTGATAGTGTGACAAATATTTTGAAAATGAGATTTAATCTAGATATCTAGGTATAGGTTGAACAATCTAAAAGAAAATATAACCAGAATGGAAGTGAGATATATTTACCATTTAGAAATAGTATATTTATATAATATAATAAATTAAATAAAATAATTATCAATATACATGTAAATTAATCAAATTTAATAATTAAAATGAAAAAATGTTAACTTTATGTATTAAAATTTATATTTTGATTATTTTTTTAATTAAAATAAAAAAAATATCAATATATATAAATTAATAAAATTTAATAATTAAAATAAAAAAATATTAACTTTGGATATTAAAACTAATGTATTATATTTTTTACAAAATAATTTAGAATATAATATTAATTTTAATGTTTAACATAAATCTAGTTTAAATTAATTCACTTTAAATTAGATATTAAAAAATATAAAATTCAAAACTCAACCATTAAAGTTTACACTTAACGTATTATTTTATTTATGTGTAAGTATTTTCTTTTGCTTAACATTTATATTAATATTAAAAATATACTAAAAATAAGTAAAACTTAACTTATTATTTTATTTATGTGTAAGTATTTTCTTTGCTTAACATTTATATTAATATTAAAAATATATTAAATAAGTAAAATTTTAAAGTTAAATTCTGTTAATTTAATTTTACATTGTGAAATTCATAATTGATTATAATTAATATTAAAAATAAGTAAAATTTAAAGTTAAATTATGTTAATTTGATTTTACATTGTGAAATTCATAGTTGATTATAATATTGCCTATTTTTTTTTGATTAATTATGTTTGAATTTTAATTTTAAATTTTTTTTGATTAATTATGTTTGAATTTTAATTTTAAAAGAAATTTTAAGTAAATGTTTTATTCAAATATTTTTATTTTAATCTTTATTCTTTTATATTCTACATAACAGAGATTGGTAAGAAGTTATTTGGTTTTAGGGAAATAGTTTGTGATGAGAGATGTTTCTCTCTCATTCAATTTCAATTTCAGTAAGTAATATGTTGAGCTTTCCTCTCACCTAGTTTCAATTTCAATAAGTAACATAGTTTCAATTTCAATAAATAACATGTTTAACTCTTAAAATGAACAAACTATATAAAAAAAAAACCTTCACTCTTACAAAATCTTAAAATAAACAAACTATATAAAAAAACCTTGACTTTTACAAAATCCGGTTTAACCAAGAGTACCATTCAAATTGAAGAAAAGTGCCCAATGAATTTACCCAAACTCTATTCCAAAATAGAGATTGGTAAGAAAATGCACGATTCCATTAAGATAAATAAAATAAATGCAAAATTCCATTATGATAAATAAATTAAAATTTTGCAGGTTTAATTTCTATGTTATTGTGATTAAGAAGGAATAGGGATTTTTCCCACCTTACCAGCGTGGTAGAGAATTTTATAACATTGCCATGAATGTGTATACAGGTTTGCAGAGATGCGGAAAGAGCTGCAGGCTGAGATGGATTAACTTCTTACGACCTGGACTTAAACACTGTGCAATTTCACTCCAAGAAGAGCAATTGATCATACAATTACAGTCCATTCTCGGTAACAGGTTTCCGATTTTCTCCTTTCCCACACCCTTCGTCTCCTCTAAACCCTGATTTGTGTAGTTGTAAGTCTCCGTTAATCCCTGATTTTACATGAGTTCTTGCTCTTCCGTCCATTAACTTACGGATGAATGGCAATGGCGAGGCAGGTGGTCTCAAATTGCTGCCCATTTGCCTGGACGTACAGACAACGAGATCAAGAATTATTGGAACTCTTGCATCAAGAAGAAGCTAAACTTGAAACGCAGGCTCTCATCCTCCACCGACGCCAACGACAACAACAGCACAGAATTTAATATCCACTCACAATACGACCAAACGTGCAATACCAATTCAGTGTCTGCCAATGCCGATGATGCTTATACCTTGGTTCAGTCTGCCAATCCGTTGGACCTCATGCCTGAATGGCACCTGCAGTCACTTAATAACACCTTTAATGTCGTCGCTACTACAGAAAACCAGCACTCTTGTGTTCATGACGTATTGGATTTAAAGTATGAACCAGTACAGGAGCAAAATAACTTGTTTCAAGTTGGTCCAAACGCTAATAACAACCAGCTAATTTATTATTCTCAGCTTTCGGTTACTTCTACTCACATCAATCAGAGCTTCCCTCAGGACTTTACATCTCCGAGTCTGAAAGCGCAAGATCATACCTATAATACTGCAAAATCATCAAGATCCGATCAGTTAATAGACTTGTGGACTACATTGCGTCCTCATGAAGCGCCTGGCTCTGCTATTAACACTCTTGACTGTAACACCACCATCCCTGCCATTAAAGGTAAAATTCGAAACGCTGGCCAGATCATGATTAATAAAAATTAGAATAAGATCATGATCGATTATTCATCCTTTACAGCATCCTCTGACATAACAGCATGGAGCGCTAGTCGTTCGCATTCAAATGCCACTGACTTTACTGATGTTTATACAGGAGCTTATGCAACTCGCATGGTGGAAGATTACCCTAGCCAGCTGCATGAGAACACGCCACACCAGTCATGCCCGCCACACAATTCCCTCTACCAATTTAGTGCACCAGAAATTACATCGGCAGAGGTTGATCAGTACTTAAACATTCAGGCTCAGTGTCTGTTTGATTGCAAGGATCATGTAAATTTTGGATATAATGAAGTAAATTTGGGCGCGAAATCATATATTGATACTCATATGCAGAAGAGCTATCAGTTGCCGCAGATCGGGGGAATGCAGGATGTCTATCAACAGGATTGCTCAACAATTCCCAATGAAGAAGCCAAAGGAGGAGAAAGCCGAACGTTCGACCTGAAGGGGGAAGGTGAAGCAGGCCATGTTAACGTTTGGGCACAGGAAGATCATATTTACAATATCCATACTGATACCACCGCTTCTTCTGATCTCGATCAATTCGTTTTACCCAACGAATTAGGGAATGCAATGGCCGTGCTACACTGCCTTCTTTCATGATTTGAAATATGGGAATCTAATTTTTGTAGGGCGCCTACCCAATCATCTGTAAACGGTCGCTTTCACAAGTTTTCCACTTTTCTTAATATGTAGATCCCGTAAAACGTAACGGTCACTTTTACAAGTTTTCGCTTTCTTTAATATGCGGAACACATCAAAGAAGGATCTGTAAAAGGCACATGTAGGAAAGGAAGCAGTTTCTGAACACTTTAATTTATTTATTATGTTTTTTCAGTTCCCATCATCTTAATTATTACGCTGATAGGCGTTCACTTTATTGGAATTGATGGTTTAATTAGTTTTTTAATTATAAATTTCAATATGATAGCTAACAATTAATGAGATGCTGGAATATTTTTTTTTACACTCAAATCAATGAATGAGATTTAATGCTAATAACATCCTGACATTTTTGTATTTATGAATGTATTTGGTTCTTTATTTACTTTTTCACATTTACATAATATGATTAAACGATTACTGCCCCAACCCGTCATTACCACGTTTAACTAATTAAAAATTAATTAATCTGTTTAAAATGTTCATTGCCACGTTCAATTATTTAACAGGGATTAATATAAAGTGTTACCACGCGTATGTGTTTCAATTAAATCAGTGGTAGTTGGACGCATGAATACAGATACAGCAGATGGAAAAACAATGTATCTGTATCTTAGATACAGATACAGCAGTACGCGTACTCAGACCGCATGCTAAAAAGAAGTTTAATAAGCTCACAAGCTGTATTATCCCAGAAAAATTAAACGATGTTCATGATCATTCCATCGACACTGCTAACACAACCAGTGATCCTGAACTGGTTTGTTCTTTTTCGACAGGATTGTGCATTGGTCATAATCACTGGATAAATACGACGGCACAGTGCATGCAAAGCATCATAGCCACTTTCTTTTTTTTATTATCAAAATTTTTTTAAGATAGTGAAATCAATTCAACTATCGTTTCAATCAAGTTACATGTGCCTTCCAGAAATAAAAATCTCACAATATTGCTTAACTTTTCATGGTTGTATGATCCTGTATAAATAAGTGAAAAAACTCACAATATTACTTAACTTTTCATAATGGGATGAAGAGTATTGTTTACTTTGCATGCGGTTTTTACAGTGAGTGTTTTGTTTTTACCACTTAGGGTTACACGATGAGGCATTTCGGTTACAATGCAGTTGTAATTTCTGTATTATTAGGTCGAAAGGCATACACCTATTGATAATGGGCACAATTAATAATCTTTTAACCTTATTTAACCTTAAACCCTAATCTGATGGCTATGCATTGAAGATGCTGGCATATTCTTAGTCGTCCTCCAAAATCAATGGGTCAGATTTATTGTTCATAACTTTCTTGCATTTATCAAGGCATCCGTCAACATGTTTACTTTTTAATATTTACCTAATCACATTAAAAAATTAGTGTAAAGATATGTAATTGCCAGTTTAAATGATTAAGTAGGATTAAACCTAATGTAACCAACATTTTATATTACCACACACGGATTACCACAGACATTTTATATTGGAGACACGCGTTCTTAGCCAATACCTTTCGGCGTTCTCAACCACGAGTTAGCGACTGCGCTAGTTTATATTGTGAGGCTTTTAACAAAGCGTGGAGTTTCTTACCGCGTCCCTTGATTTTTTTACAACTTCCGTTCTTTGTTTACTAGCGATCCGGTTATTGGTTTTTTACGTTCCAATAGTTGGAACGTTCCTGATTCCATTTTCCATTTTGCATTCGCGCTCATCTAGCATGATGACAAGAACGTTCCCGATTCCATTTTGCATTTGCGCTCGGCCAGCATGATCACAAGGAAAGGAAATAGTGAACTCCAGCCGAAGACCACTACGGATTTATAACCCTCAGCATCTTCGAGTAATCTTCGAATTATGTATCTGTGAATTTACAGATTCTGCCTAGAGCAACCAGAACGCATGGAAAATTGTTGTTATATGGGCTACGCTTTTAGAGTTGGAAGATAGACACTATGGAAAGCAAGATGATAGTAAGGCTGAACAGGTAGTTTTTCTAAGTCAAGTGATCTCCCCTTTTGGTTTTATTTTCTATTGTCACGACTCTTTAAGCATAAAGATCTCTCTTCCTGATCTGCTGTTCATTTCTATGTTGATTTTAAATGAATTATTGTTTCCTTCTCATACTAATATGCATGAAACCCAGAATCAATGTTGTTAGAATAGAGTGAAAGAAAAGAATATTTACAATAATGTTCATATTCAGATTTGGTGTAAGCGCATATGATATGACAGTATTGTATTATGTTTATTGAAATTAATTTAGACTTCTATCACGTTTATTGAAGACTCATGTATACTTCTATGGCAATTGAGTTTCTTAGAATTTGCAGGCATATAATATACTTGAGTTCATGTTTATATTTAAGCAACTATTTATATATGGAAGCATTAGATATTGCTTTTGGTTGTTGGGAATTCTTTAGAATTTGCATATAATATACATGAGCTCATGTTTATATTTAAACAAGTATTTAATCTCTGGCAATATTAGGTATTGGCAATATTAGGTATTGTTGTTGGAAATTTTACAAATAAAATACCATTCATTATTATGCAGAAAAGTGCAAAGTTTTATGAAAATAAATATATAAATTCAAATAGATTATTAAATTTAATATTCTAATCTATATATAAATATATATAATCAAAATTGTGAAATAATAAACACTAATCAATAGAAATATATAACACTATTCATAGTTAAATATAGGGATTTTTAATTAATAGAAAAATATAACATTAATCATAGTTGAGTATAGATTAGCACAGCCGCTAACTAGCGGTTGAGAATGCGGAAAGGTAGTGGTTGATAATGGGTGCCCCCAATATTATATTGAGAATGCATGTCCCTGATATAAAAAGTTTGCGGTAATCCGTTTGGTAATATGAAACATTTGATTGCATTAGGTTGATAAATGGAATGTGGCAATTATATATCCTTACAGTAATTTTTTAATGTGATTAAGTAAATGTTAAAAATTAAACATGTTAACTGATGCCTTGATAAATGCAAGAAAGTTATGAACAATAAATCTGATCCATTGATTTTGGTGTACGACTAAGAATATGCCAGCATCTTCAATGCATAGCCATCAAATTAGGATTTAAGGTTAAATAAGGTTAAAAAATCATTAATTGTGCCCATTGTCAATAAGTGTACGCCTTTCAGCGTACAAATTAAGAATAGATTACTGAAATAAAAGTAAAGATGATTAACCGATTAACAGATAATAATCTCTATGGGCGTTCACCATCCACTCCTGATGTGGATATTCTATTTTTATATCACAAATTTTCTCCTAAAAGGAGCCTATGATTGTTTCACTTTTTATTTTTCTTAGTTAGAAAGATAAAGCAGCTGAAATGTGTTATGGGGTAGATGAAATGCGTTGTGTATAATGTTGAATTGTATGTAATGTAATGTTTTTAAAAGTCAAAAGTTAAACATTAATAAGTAGTAAAATCTTAATAAGTGGAAGTGGGTTTTGTAATCAGAAGATTTAGGTGATAATTATTTTATTCTTATTTTATAATTATAATCTATTTTATTTTTCACGGTTATGACAATTTTATTTATCTTTCATTTTAAATCCTTTAATTAAGTTTCTTAAAACTCACGGTCACAAGAATATCCCGGACACCTTAGCTCTATAGAGCAAGATTTAGTTGATGCGGATTAAGTCATTCAAATTGCTCTTCTTCCTTTCGTAGTTTTACAATGAGAAAGAGTAGCAAATAGAAATACTAGAATATAAAGGAGAATGATAACTATTAATAGAAATAATAGAGTATAAAGGAGAATGATAACTGTCCAATCTAAATGTTAGATGTTTCAAAATGTGTAAAGTCTTATGCTATAAGGGTGTGCATATCTTTGTCCAAGTTCTCGAGGAGATAGATTTGGGGTTGTTTCAGCACTCATGAGTTATATTAGTAGGCAAGTGGATCCCTATCCCTTGGACATGTGAACAAGTTAAGAGGTTTGCTCAAACATGAGGAAAAGCATGGGGGTGGAAGCAACCAAGAGAATGGGCGCACCAAAGAGATTGGGGGTGCACCAAAGAGGTTGGGGTACACCAGCATGAGGAGTGCATCAAGGTTGGGACGAGTCAATGTCAAGGGACACGACAGTTGATGGGTGTATAGGTTAGTTTGAGCGCACCGAGTCTATGAAGGGAAACGATAATTTGTCTAGGAGTGATGGTTCAAGAAGGGGCATGACACATCTAAATGACACGACAACTCACTTTGATGACCTTTGGAGTTAATATAAGAGCAAAAGGGAACACAACCAAGGAAGCTAGATTTGCACAACAAGGAGAGAAAGATCATCTTTGCAATTCAGAGACAGACTTGGACGAAGAGAGGCGACATACCTTAAGGAGCCAAGTGTTGTAAAACTAGCAGGGAGTTCTCATATTCTAATTATTTCACAATTATTAGAAGTAGCTGGCAAGTATTCTCTTCTTTTCATGGATGTATGCTTAAATGACTAATTGTTAATACTCTTAACAAATTGTCTAAGTATACAAGAGAGTTTAACTAGAGTTGGAGTGTGACTAACCCTTAGCGGACTTGAAAAAATGTATAAAAAAAATATAGAAATAAGAAAATATAAAATGTAAATAACGATGTAATATTAGAATATCAAAGGAAATAGAAGCTTGGAATTTAAATATTCCCTATAAAAAAAACAAGAGAATATAAAAATTAAATAAAAATATAATATTAAAAGATAAAACATAAAGAAGAAGGAGAACTTTCATATCTGTATATTAAATATCTAAAATGAAATATAAAAATAAAAGAATATAAAGACTAAATAAGATGTATAATAGAAAATAAATTAAAACTCAATATCCAATGGGTGGAGTTTATTGAGGAATTTTTACATACTCAAGAATCAGGCACTCGTTTTCTTGATTTCCCACAAAAAAAAATTGAAATATTCGATTGGTCCGAGAAGTTGTGATGGAAGATAAGTTTCCAGTTTCCAGTTTTTTGTGGTCTAAATACTTATTGTGGAAAACAATCGCACACTGCATTTTGTTTTCAAAACAACCAATTTGCACGGTTATTTAGAAAATCTCAGAACCGAAAGAACCAAGGAAAGAGTTGAGTACCGAATCAATTTTTAGAGCATTCCCAAAGGATTGCTTTAGTGGTTGCAAGACTTCAAACGCTAAAATTTATGTCCATACTTGCAATATTGAATGAGAATACTTGGATTTCGCAACTGCAAGTGATTTATTATTTCTTCTCTATTAAGAATTTAAATTTTAAAGTCACTTGGATGTGAAAATAACAGGTAGTTAGATTTCAGTTTTGTAATCATTTCGAGAAATTATGTGTAACAGCAATTAAATTAACATTATATTAAGTATTTCACGTCATCGATTTTTATCGAGAAAAAAACAATCAGTCTATGTTTCCAATTACGAATACTATTAAGATTTGGCTTTAGAATTTTCCGGCAATTTCGACCCTTCTTCTCTTCACTGGTTTTCTATGTTCGATTGAGGTATTTTGGATAGAGGTTACTTAAAAACAGAGATCAAGCACAGCTAAGCTCTGCTAAATACACAAGTGAGACACTAGGCTCACACACTTGCTTAATGAGAAAAAAAAAATACATTTTATAATTGAGATCTCACACAACAAACTTAGAGCCACCTCCTACAATTTTGGATCAGAAACCTCTCATGGGCTAAAACTAAACTCTTGTAAAATTATCTAGCAATAATGGGTTAACAGCATTTCATTTTGACATTATTCTAGATCTCCTAATTTCAACATTATTTTAACACTCACCCTCAATGGAGAAATGGATGTTCTACATCTAACTTGCTTCTAAAAATTTCAAACTTGAGTTTTCCAAAAGCTTGGTAAATATGTCAGCCACATTATCACTTGTATTACAATAAATCAAATCAATTTTCTTTGACTCAATCTTCTCTCTCACAAAGTGGTGTTCTAACTCTACAATAAATCAAATGAATTGTCTTTGACTCAATCTTCTCTCTCACAAAGTGGTGTTGTAACTCTATGTGTTTTGATCTTGCATTATATACTAGATATGTGTCAATTTGATAGCACTTTTATTATCACAATGGATGCTTCTTGGTCCTTTTTGCTTCTCTTCAACATTTGCAAGAATTCTCCTCAACCAAATTGCTTCATAGGTTGCATTGGATAAGGCTTTGTACTTGACTTATGTTGATGATAAAGAAAGAGTTGGTTGTTTCTTTTTGCTCCATGATACAATCTTGATCCTATGTTGAAAGCATGGTCTCAAGTTGACCTTTTGTCATCAGGATTTCCAACCCAATCTGAATCATAAAAACCTATCAATTCAACATCAGATTCATCAGTATACATAATACCAAAATTAATTTCTCCTTTCAAGTATTGGAGGACTTTATGTGCATACTTCCAGTGGCTTTCACAAGGTTTAGGCATGAACTCACTAAATATGTTGAGTAAATATGCTATGTCTGGTCTGGTAGTGGTAAGATAGTTTAATCTTCCCACCAATTAATGATACAATGCACCATCTGCCTTTTTTGTTCCATCATCACTGTATAATTTTGCATTTTGTTCTAAGGGAGTTGGCATTTCTTTACATTAACTCATATGGAACCTTTTAATAACTTCCTTTGTGTATTTTCTTTGTGTAATTGGTGTTTTACGAGGCTCCCTCCAAACTTCAAGTCCTAAACAATAATGCAACTCACGGATATCCTTCATCTCAAATTCCTGTGATAATTGACTTTTAATTTCTTCAATTAACATGCATGCATTGCTTGTAATAATGAGATCATCCACATATAAAGATATCAAAGAAACATTTATTTTTTTATCCTTCTCAACATACATGTTAAGATCACTTTTATTTTTCACAAAACCTTTCTGATAAAAGAATGAGTCAATCTTTACATACCAGGATCTTTGTGCCTATTTCAAGCCATATAAGGTTTTCCTTAACCTGCAAATAAGATTCTCTTGTCCCTTCTTTACAAACCTTTTAGGTTGAACCAAATAAACTTTTTCTTTTAAGTCACCATTCAAAAAAGAAGACTTGACATCTTAAGTGATGTATTTTTCATTTATGTTTTGTGGCTAAGACAATTAGTACTCTAATTGTACTCAATTTAGCTACTGGTGCAAAAAAAACATCATAATCAATTCCCTCTTTTTGCGAATATCATTTTGCGACTAATCTTGCATTATATTTATCAATGCTACCCTCTGCTTTCAATTTAAATTTGTACAACCATTTTCTTCCTATAACGAATTTGTTTTTAGGCATTTCTATTAATTCACATGTTTTATTCTTCATAAGAGATTCATATTCTTCGTTCATCAAGCATTTCCTGTTTCTTCATGTTCTTTAGCTTGTTCAATGTTTACATGTTCTACAACATTTGTTACATGGGAAATCCATGCATAATCTTGATACCTTAAAGGTGGTTGAGTTTGTCTTGTTGACCCCTTATTTTAACATAATCATAAATGTCACTAGAATTATGCCATACACCAGTATCATGCATTTTATCACCTTTATCTGCATTCTCATGAAACACAACATCTCTACTTGCAAATATTTTTTGTGAACTCAGATTAAACAACTTGTATGTTTTTTTGTCGGAACAATAGCCAATAAATATATACTTAATGATTTTATATAAAGTTTCCTTCTCTCGTCTTTAGGAATATGTGCAAAATCTTTACATCCAAACACTCTTAAATGACTAACATGAGGTTTATAACTATTAAAAACTTCAAAAGGAGTTTAAAGATCTAATTTTTTAGTTGGAATTAGATTTTTTAAATAAACAACAATATTAATGGCTTCTGCCCAAAAACCATTAGAAATACTTTTACCTTGAAGCATACTGCAAGCACACTCCACTAGTGTTCTGTTCTTTCACTCAACAATTCCATTTTGTTGAACATGGATGATTTTAGGGGCTAAATTTCACTCGGATCATTTTCCATGGTTTTTCCCCAAAAAAAGATTCTCTATTCAAAAAATAATTCACCCAAATTCTAAAGGATAAAATTATTTTACATCAAAAATTGTCGTTTTTTTTTAAAACTATACAAAATCCATAGAAATTTGAATATTTTAAAAAAACTATTGCCAAACATTTTATGGTTGGCATATGAAGGATTAGTATGATTCGCCAAGGTTTTTACATTTAAAAATAAATTTTCATCCTTAAAATCATCTATGTTGTTGAGGTGTATGAAGAACTTTAAATTGTTGTTGGATCCCATAGTTTTTACAATAATTTTTAAATTATCCTGATTTATATTCACCACCTTGATCAGACCTCAGAGTTTTAATTCATTTTCTTGTCTGTTTTTCAACCATAGTTATGAATTCCTTAAAATACTCAAATACATCACTCTTCCTTCTTATGAAATAGACCCAAGTATACCTAGATCTATCATAAAAAAAATAATAATAAAGTACCAAGTATTACCAAGTGATCTAGTTTGCATAGGTCCGCATACATTAGTATGGATTAATTCAAGTATTTTAGTTTGTATTTTTTATTTATGTATGAGAAATTCCTTTCTATGTTGCTTGCCAAGTGCACCTGCTTCACATTCAAAATGTTCGTTCTTCATAACAGGAATACTTTCAACCATTGATTTCTTTTGGAGTAATATTAAATCATTGTGATTAAGGTGTCCATACCTCTGATGTGATAAAATCTCTCGGTGACATTGTTGTAGATGTCAATGCTAGATGATTGTTCCTAGTCACACCCATCTTATATAAACCTTCAACTCTATTACCTATGTCAAAAACCTTGTAGTGATCTTGGATATCCTTTACAACACACCTTGACTTACCAAATTCCACTTTTAAATCATTATCAATAATAGTAGAAAAATATATTAAATTCTTTTTTATGCCAAGAACATACATCACATTATGAATCTGTCTCATTTGTCCATCAAGTAAGTTCACACTTATTACTCCATAGCCTTGAACTTTATATGATTTGTTATCTCCTAAGTAAATATGTGTTCCATCAATATTCTCATTATATTCATCATATCATTCTTTATTACAGGACATATGGGCCGAGACACCAAATTCAATAAACCAAGCATTCTCATCATCAGTTTCAACAGACAATGAAGCTTCAAAAATAAAAAACTTAATATTTTTAAATCCATCACTAATTGAAGTGTCTTTATACAAAAAATTTCCATTATGTCTTTTGTTTATTTGATTGGACTCATGATTATTTATTGCATAAAACTCTCTAGCAAGATGTGTGGGTCCCACAACTTACCTCTATATGATCATTTACCTTTTGCAATCAATGTCAAATTTGAACCACTTGAGTCCAAATCATATTTTTCATTCTATCTTCCTCTTGGAGAAGAATCTATGATAACTCATCAAAAGTAGGGGATTTTGGCATAGATGAAAGTGTTAAATAAAGAATTTATAATCTTGCACTAGACCTTCATATCACCCAACTTAACATTTAAATATTTGCTGCTAGAAATGAAGTTGCTAATTCTTCCATTTGCTTCCATTTTAATATATAAAAGCTTAGTTTTTAAAAATAAGATTTTGTTTGCATTTGAAGTTTCATAGAAACCTTTGAGAACGTCCCATGTCTTCTTAGAAGTCTTAAAATATCTGATGTGAGGGATTATGTTATCCTTTACAAACATCTCCAACAACACCTTAGCTTTTGTTTCTCATTTATCCCATTCTGGAATGGAGGCAGCAACAGTGAGTTTGGGCTCATCCCCTTTCACAATTGTCCACAAATTATATGCTTCCAACAGAACCATTATCTTAAACTTCCCATTAACATAATTCTCTCCATCCAATTTGGTCTATTCATTAAATTATGAATCTGCGAGAGGACTAGACATCTTTCTCAATCAAATAATTTTTGTAGCTCAATAATGGATTTGCGTTTCTACATTCGGTTTCTTGGTGGCTTCAACACACTGGTTAATCTTCTTCAGCGATCCAACTTACGATGCCTACACCCTCTCCACAATGGAAAATCGTTATGGATGGCAGATCGAACTCCTTATGTGAGAGTTTATAAGCTGCATTGATATTTCAACAAACACAACAATGAATGAGCTTCATGAGATAGGGAGACGATATGGGTGCACGACAGAGGAGATCACACATAACAGTTCACAAAGGAATCGAGCTCCTATCTTGAGTTCTAAGGGAAACGTACTATAGAGTATAAGCCATGATTCCTAAGTGCAAAAGAGGAGTTATGAACCCCACGGATCTGAAGCTCCGCATGCACAGACTGTGTAAATGGAAAATATATGATCTCAAATAAGCGTTGAGGGCCAAGAATACCGAAAAGGGCATGATCTCCTTCTTAGCAGGAACGATCTCCTTCTCAACTACAACGCTCTCTAATTTATTTAGAAATGGCAATTCAAACAATGATTCAAACAACGATTTTATTTGTTATTCTCTCTTGCACAGAGGTTTATCAAGCAGCTACAGAAGTGTCAGCACCATACGACCCTCTTCTAAATGGAAGCACTATTCGATACGGTCTAGATAGATGACACATGCTATAATACCAACTTAAAAATAGAGATTAAACATAGTGAAGCTCTCCTAAATTCACAAGTGAAACTACACTCACACACTTAGAAAAAAAAAATTACATTTTATAATTGAGATCTCACACAACAAACTTGGACCAACCTCCTCCTACAATTATGTATTTGAAACCACTCATGATATCAAACTAAACTCTGGTAGAACCACCCAGCAACAATGCATTAACAACAATCCATTTTGACATTATTCTATATCTCCTAATATCAACATTATTCTAACAAGGTCTACTCTCATTCTCCTTGAATTGTCTTGTGAATTCGCTGAGCTTTGGGAATTTCGGTATTGAATTATGTATATCCTTAGGATTCTCAATGGATTCCATCTCATCTTCATAAGGATTATGTTGCAGTGAAATTGCTATCTCTCATCATGGGTGGACATTGGCATTCTAGAAGTCATGGTCCATGTGAAATAGTAAAAATTTGTGGTATATTTAGGAAGGTGGTGTATTCCATATTATCAATCAAGTGTTCTCCCATCCCAATTAGATTCTCATGTGGTTATAGTAAAAATTTGTGGTATATTTAGGAAGGTGGTGTGCCAGATTGGGAGTCTTATAAGTTGTAGTATTCCATATTATCAATCAAGTGTTCTCCCATCCCAATTAGATTCTCATGTGGTTAGAAATGCAGAAGCTGAAATTGAGAATCTCATAGAAAAGCACGATATGCATTTACAATTGATTCAAGATTTGGCCAAAAACCCTTTTCATAGGACTTCTTCCGTAAGATTCAGTTCATGCTCCCTCAAATCAGTTGTCAAAATTGAGAATCTCATAGCAAAGCAGTTTACAATTGATTCAACATTTGGCCAAAAACCCTTTTCATAGGAATTCTTCCTTAAGATTCAGTTCATGCTCCCTCAAATAAGTAGTCATGGAGGAATATAGTTTAGGATTGAGGGACGAAGATATGGAAACTGAAAAAACAGCCTTGGAACTTGAAGCAAAGAACAAGCAAGAGATAATTTTATGTTTTTCACAATATCTTCCACCACCCTCACTCTATGATACATAATATTATCTTATGATGAAGGTGGGAGTGTGAGAGATATTAAGCAAAATATGACAGAAAATAATCTTATGTTTTCCATAATATCTTTTCCACCTCCACCTTGTGAAATATAAGATTATCTTATGTTTTGCATAATATCTCCCTCCACCACCACCCTATTATGGTGGGGTTATCTTATGTTTTGCATTATATCTCCCCCCATTCCCACCTCACTCTAACCGACCCCACCCTCATAGAGTCATAGGGTGGGGTTACTTCCTTTGCATTCATAGGATAGGCTTATCTTATGTTTTGCATAATATCTCCCACACCTCCACCCTCATAATCTATAATGAATATGATTGTCAATTAAATGTCTAAAGTTTTATGTTTTGTAAATAAATATTACTTTTAAGCCAAGTTGTTAGATTCTATAATAATAATGTTTTTGATACTTTTTAAGAAAAATACAAAATCAATGCACACTTACCCAGACTCTTTTCAAACTTAGACAATATGGAATACTCAATATCAATTTAAGAAAAACAAAAAATTTCACTTCTGTTTTGCATAATATCTCTCTCCACCACCACCCTCTTATGGTGAGGTTATCTTATGTTTTGCATGATATCTCCCCTCATTCCCACCGCACCCTACCCTATCCTCATAGGGTCATAGGGTGGAGTTATCTTCCCCCTCATTCATAGGGTAGGTTTATGTTATGTTTTGCATAATATCTCCCCCACCTCCACCCTCATAATCTATAATGAACATGATTGTCACTTAAATGTCTAAATTTTTATGTTTTGTAAATAAATATTACTCTTAAGCCAAGTCATTTTGGTACTTTTTAAAAAAAATACAAAAGCAATGCACATTGTAAGCAGACTCTTTTCAAATATGCAATACTCAATATCAATTTAAGAAAAAACCAAAAAACTCCAGATCTAAATTGCTTCAAGTATTCAAAATAGTTTCCCATCAATGTTCAATATATTTACTTTGGCAATTGAACTGAGGATTGAAGTTGATGCAATTCATTAAGTTGGATACTGCTTGTGATAAACCAAGTGAAAAATCAATGTCACACAAAGCATCTAAGATTGAGGCACTACAAAAACCATGTCTAGGATATTTTTTATAAGTGCAAAAGGCATCATCACTTACACTAGCTCCAATTGCACCCAACTAACTTACATTGGCGCACTTAGCAGCCTTAAAAGTCTCCAATCTAATTTGCCACGTCCTTGCTGATAGGTTTTCTTCATGTCAATGTAGATGATTGACCTTCATTATTTGTTAGGTAATTTATTGAAACATATATGACCTTTGTGCATTTGCCTCATCTTTTGAACATCCTCCTTAATCATCATTCTCGGTTTTGTTGAAGCCATCATTCCGATCATCTGAAACCTCGGTGTCACTGATAGACAACCAGTTCAAACAAATTTTACCATCCAACTCCCACAGAATCAATGGAAAATAGCAAGCCATCCCATTAAAAAACAATTATTCCTCCATAGCATGGGTGCTAGAAACGTGCACATCACCACGAGATTTACAAAGTAAGTAATTACAAGATAAAATCCAAAAGAATTATGTACATGTCCATGTTCATTCCATCATTATCTGCAGTGCTTGTACTGAATATCCAATGTTTATCACTGTCCTCAGCCTCACCATTCAGTTTATGAAAAAGGGGAAATTCAACAGATGAACCTTGTCTCTGATTCTACTTCTAAAATGGAAAATTTGCTTGAAATAGAAAGCAAACATAAAGAATAAACAATCACAAACATAATGTTGGCCATTGGATATGACATTTTTCTTACAACAATTGAAGGGGTGCAGCTTTTAAAGGATATTTTCCCTATAACTGCTTCCGGAGTTGGATCACCTTCCATTTCACTATAACTGCTTCCGGAGTTGGATCACCTTCCATTTCACTACACTGCAGTCCAATAACAAGAGAACCATACATTGCAGCTTCAACATGACAGTGAATTTTAGAGCAGCAAATCTTAAGAAAACTAAAGAAATTACATTTTTTTCTAAATGTGATCAAATAAAATGGGGAGATGCTGAAGCATTAACATTATGCTATTATATTATTTTATATTAAATAATTACATGGAATAAAATAATAATAAATAAAAAATTATATTTTAAGAAATTGGATCTAATCCAAATTTAAAATAAATTTAAATGAATTCAATATAATAAAATAATATCAAGTCATAAAAACAATATTTTCTATGAAACAAAAAAGTTTTCAACATCCTCCTTGATCATAAAAGCTTGATTTGATTTTAAGATATATGCTCATTGTTTTTAAATGCACTCAACTTCAACATTGGCAATAACTAAAATTCTGCCAAAAATCGTGCAGAGTAGAGAAAATATAAAATTACCATTAGTTTTAGAAAATATGAGCTTTAAAAATTATATGTAAGAAGGTTTAGATATGATAGTTAATCTTAAAAACATAAAATATATGTTCTTAAAGGTTAGGTCCACTCAAGTTGTATAACTATTTTTATAATTATTGATCATTTAAGAAAGCATTAACTACTTTTTACAACTATAAGTTATATTGAAAAATTACAAATGAATGGTTAAAATACACCTCTTACAAAGTAATTAAAAAATAAAAAATATATAAATATGAAAATAGAGAAATTTAAATATAAAAATAGAAGTAAAAGAATTGTTGGAATATATAATTCTTACTTATCTAATATGTTTGCTAATGTAATGTAGAATCAATCTCTAAGATTTGTGTGATTCTATTCTTAGGAGTTTGTTTGAAAGTTGGATTTTTGAGATCTTAATTTAGTGTTTGTTTGAGCTATTCTCTCAACCTCTCCATTTATCTTTGGAATAAGTTAGATCTAATAATAACCATACAAACTCTATATATTGAAGTTACATTTTATTGTATGAATTGATTAATTCAATAGAAACTGTGTGTTCACAATCATTTGTCTCTACTCTCTCATTTTATTATGGTATCATAGCATTAAGTCTAGGCGTGACTCCCTCACGGGAGTGTCAGGAAAAAGTGGAGAGTACAATAGTGTGTTTGTGTAGTGTGTCCGCAGGAAAGAGAAACCCGTTGCTCTTGTCACGGACAATAAAAGTGTTTTGTTGCTACAGTGCACCTTTGAGTGTGTGCTTGAGCAGATCACGTTTTGTTGATCATAGATCCACTACCATAGAAGTATTTTCCACCGAGAAAAGAAGTATGGATGCCACAAAATCGTTGTTGCTGGAAAGACACGAAATCGTTGCTTAATCAGAGCAAATAGACCCGTGGTTCCCTAATTCGTTGTAGCCACGAAATTGCATATTGGAAATGTCGACTATCGTTTGTTGCGTGGAGCGTGAAGCATAAGAGATTGATGCATTGGCTGCATGGAGTTTGCAGCAGTGTGGTGGAGTGTTGAGTTTGCAGCGGCGTGGGAAAAAGAGGCATGTGAATGTTACGTTGCTGCGTGCGGGATCTATTGTTTGTGGAATTTGTTGCTTTATAGTTGTCATTAAAATCAATTTTTTTTTGTGATCCGTGTGATCAACTTCCGTGGTTTGCAGCAGAATCGATGATTCGCTGCAGAAGGGAGTCTGTTGTGAGTTTATTGCAAGTCAAATGAAATTAGAGAATTGGAATAGAATCAAATTTAAGGAGGAAGATTTGTGAATGATTACCTCAACGATGCCTGCGACCTGTGAGTTTATTGCAAGTCAAATGAAATTAGAGAATTGGAATAGAATCAAATTTAAGGAGGAAGATTTGTGAATGATTACCTCAACGATGCCTGCGACCTGTGTTAGTAATCACCGCGGCCCCTATGTGAACGGCCTTGTTTCATAGTTTTTTTTTGCAGTCTGCATATTCTTAACTTTTCTCTCACATGTTGAACCCTCGCGGGAGCTTGTTTTTCTGAATGGAGGAGGAGATGGATCATCCTACGGTCTGGCTGCAAAGAGTCGCATAAAGAACCTGAGAAAAGAGCCATTTCTTAAATGTGTTTGATACTATTCCGTGTGGAGCAAAGAAAGCGCATAATGGGCTCTTAACTAGATTGAGAGAGTTGAAATCTTTACAGAAAGGATTATTGCATTTATGTGTGTTTATTTAACTGCAGCCTTGGCGGACATGTATGTGGATGTTGGTACAGTGTTGTCGAAAAAGAGAATGTTCAAGAAGCTCTCCTAGAGGGACTGTATGGAGGTGTTATAGTGAAATGAGTGTTAAATATAATGTAACCTCAATAGGCTGACTGTACACTGCCAGCTGTACTTTCTATTCTTGATTTCTTTGAGCCTATTTATCTCAACCATCTCTCATTGCATAGTATCTCTTCAGTACTTCGTCAGACTTACTTCTCATTGTACTCTTCTTCATACAATCTAATATACAATTTTATGTTCTTTGTTTCACAATTTATCATGGTATTGGAGCTACAGTAGTAAGCCTCTTCACATAGGCTGAAGAGCAACACGATCCTCAAACAGTGCAAAGCTTACACGGATCTTGAGAGCAATTCGACACAGACTTTTCACAAGGCTTGGAGAGCTGTCTGTCATACTCTTAAAAGATCCTCGCAGGAAACTTCCACGAGGAAGTTGCCCGCTTATACACTCAAAGAATCAGCGTAAGAAGCCCACGCGAGGTCATAGAGCGTACTACGCTCGAATGTTTCGAAGACCAGAAACACGAGAAGAAAGCAGAGATCAAGAAAGAAGAAACTTTAAAGATTCTTGTAATTTTTTAAGAGTCATCAAAGATTCACGAAGAAGAGCTGCAAGACGAAGGAACTCTTAAAGAACTTGGAGAATTCGTTCAAATTCATTAAAGATTCATGTAGAAGGAAGAATCGTTTAAAGATTTACGGGAAATCGCTCAGATCTGTCAAAGACTGGAGTAGAGAGCAAAGCACTTGTGAAATTCTTTCAAAATTCTCTCAAATGTTTGAAAGATTCATGAATCTTTCTTCCACAGAAGAAAAAATTGCGTCTAACGCACAAAGAACAACCATTGAGGCCGTAATATTCGTCTTGCGAACGGATCGAGAGCGGGAAACCAGTTCAGAAGGGACGATGAGACCACGGAAAAGATGAAAGAATTTCAGTTGTCAGATCTTGCGCAAAGGACCGACAGTCGTTGGATCAATGAGAAGGTGCACGAGGTTTAGTCCTCTGGAGTGCATAGAAGAAATTTCGTCTAGTAAAGTCACAAAATCCCGAAATCATCTGGACCGTCCATCGAGAGACACGTGGCAAGATCTCGGCATTTCGCTGACTCGCAAGGTGTAAAGGTCATAAGACTACCATGAGAATTCGCGAATCGTGAAATTCCGAGTCATTCTGGACCGTTGGATCGCGAAAGATCGTGAACAGTCGATCTTTTCCCATAGAAAAATCAAGAATCGGGAGTTGAACGAGCGAAGGACTGCTCTCCAAAACCCCGATACGTGAAATTGCAACATCACGTATCACGAAATCCCGAGAGGATTGTGGGTCGTCCTTCTCAGAGGACAGGTGGCAGCAGATCCAAGCCATCACTCCATCGGCATTTTGGAGTTCGGGATATCGGAGGTCTTGTTGACGAAAGGTCAAGACACTCCACGGAGAAAGTCACGAAATCGCGATTCACGAAATAGCGATAAGATCACAGCCGTCCAGTTGTTTGGACACGTGGCGTACATCGAGGAAACTGTCGGCATATTGGCTACCGGGGTTTCAAATTGCAGAGGATTTGGAGTCGTAAGTCGCGATATCCCAAGGTTGAATCAGGACCGTCCATCTTAAGGGGACGCGTGGTATAAATCCGAGGGCTCGAGAAAAATCCCGAAAGGGTAGAGTCCATCGGCGCATCGGGATTCGGCATTTCGCGAATCCTGAGGACAAGAAGCACAAGCATTTTGGAATTGCGAAGTCCGAAATCTCGAAAGGAGGAAAGCTCCGATATGGGGCCCAGCTGACATCATCTCGTCAAAACGAGGAATCAGAAATCTCCACGATGAAACCCCCGAAGCAGACTTGAACCATCCATCTGTTGGGACGCGTGGTAGAAATCGAAGCCTTCGGAAAAAGTCTCAATAGGAGAGTCCATCGGCATTGCGGGATTCGAAAAATCGCGGATCCTAGAGATGAGACGTCCATAACAGTTCAAGTCTAAAAATCGCGAGAAGAAGACAGGACCGTCCACTATAGGAGGACGCGTGGCAGAGATCAAAGAAATTGGGAAATTTCCCGAAAGGAAAAGTCATCCATTGTGAAATCGAGAATTGAGAAATCGGGGATTCCGTGGACAAGAGGTCCAATACATTTCGACTCTCAAAACCCTGAATCCCGATAAGAGGTTTGACTGTGGTCTTATGAGTTCTGGTCATAAGATCTGGACCGTCAGATCATCAGCAGATCTGGATCGTTGATTTGTCCAAAGGAAAATTTCGCATTTCGGCAAATTGAATGACAAAGAACACGAAAAGCCCGAAGAGATTTAACATTAAGGCACGTGGTCACATTGAACAGAGATTAAGGGCCAATTCAAGGCCGATAAGATCCCATCGACAAATCGACATTTCAGCGATCGAAGGTTGGCAAGACAAGAGATCGGAGGACTTGTATAACGAAGTCCCGACGTCAGAATCGCGAAGCCAAAAAACTTGCGAAATCTTGAATGCAGAGTTCTGAAGTCACTACAAATCATACGTAGGAGACAGGTAAGTAAGAATTTTGTTTGTGTTTTGTTCACTTTAAAATATATATATATATATGGCGTCGTCTAGCAATTTAGGACCAACTTAGGGTCCGATTCTTCTTGGAAAGAACTATGAGTTCTGGTCTCTTAGGATGAAATATTTCTTGCAAGCACAAGAGTGATGGGATCCAGTGGATCATGGATATGTGGAACCAGATCCAACAGACCTGTCTGTCATGACTAATCAGCAGAAAATTGTTCAGGCAACACAGAGAAATAGAAAAAATAAAGCTAAGTTTTGGATTCAAAATTCTGTGGATGACTCGATTTTTTCAAAAATCACAGGTGCTGGTACTTCAAAATAGGCCTGGGACATCCTTAAATCTTCCTACCAAGGAAATGACAGGGTCAAAACAGTTAAACTGTAGACCTTGAGGACGCAATTCGAGACTCTAAGGATGACACAGTCCAAAAATGTGGATCAGTTCATGACTAGAGTCATGGGCATCGTGAACCAGATCAGACTGACCGGTGAAACCATCACTGATCAATGCATTGTTGAGAAAATCCTCAGAAGTTTACCCAAGAAATTTGAAATGGTTGTAACAATAATCCTTGAATCCAAGGATCTGTCAAGTTTTTCAACAGATGAATTAATTGATTCTCTGGTGACACATGAGACCAGACTGCATCTCACAGATGAGTCAATCTCCAATGCTTTCAAAACTCAATTCTTCTTCAGCAGAGGGAGAGGCAGAGGAAGAAGCAGAGGTCACCAAGGAAGAGGGAGCAATCAAAGTAACCCTCACTCCACTGGAGGCAATAGACAATAGTATTCGAATCAAAATTGCCAAGGTCAAAGACATCAACAAAAAAATCAACATCAGAATTTTCAGCCTCAAAGAGGCAGAGGGAGAAGATCAAATGAGAAATCAAGAATACAATGCTATCACTGCAAAAAGTATGGGCACTATGAATCTGAATGTAGGAAGAAGCAAGCAGATCAACTCTCAGGCATAGCACATGTGTCAAATCATATCGGAGACACCTCAAGAGGTATGTTTCTCTCATGCCTCAAAACTGAACAACAACCTAAAGATCTCTGGTTGTTGGATAGTGGATGCGGCAATCACATGACAGGTAACAAAGAATTACTTTCATGCATTGATTCTTCAATCTCATCTGATATTACACTTGGAAATGATTACTTAGTCAAGGTTCAAGGAAAAGGAACTGTTCCTATTCTTACTAAAC
>SNQJ01S0018311.1:43998-106004 GCA_010110895.2 Picea sitchensis | reverse complement strand
GTGTCGAGTGGGTTTTCAAAACTAAACTCAATGAAAAAGGGCAGATTGAAAAACACAAGGCAAGACTTGTTGCCAAAGGATTCTCACAACAACCAGGTACTGATTATGGTGAAACTTTTTCTCCAGTAGCAAGATTAGACACTTTAAGGACTCTATTGGCCATAGCAGCACAACACAAATGACAAGTATACCAGATGGATGCCAAGTCAGCATTCCTGAATGGTTTCTTAGAAGAAGAAGTTTATGTCAATCAACCACCTGGATTTGAAGTCCAAGAGCACCCAGCCAAAGTATATCGGTTGAAGAAATCCTTGTATGGCTTAAAGAAAGCTCCAAGATCTTGGTACAACAGAATTGACACTTATTTGATCAAAAGTGGTTTCAGTAGAAGCCAAAATGAGCCAACTCTTTACACCAAAATAGATCAGCACGGTAAAATTTTGATTGTATGTTTATATGTTGATGACATAATCTATACCGGAAATCTTGAGTTAACAAATTTTAAACATGCCATGCAATCTGAGTTTGAGATGACAGATCTTGGCATCATGAAATATTTTTTATTGATTGAGGTTCATCAATCAGCCAAAGGCATTTTTGTCTGTCAGTAAAAGTATGCAGCAGACATCATCAAAAGATTTTGCATGGAAGGATTCAATCTAGCAGAAACCCCCATACCACTAGGCACAAAATTGAGCAAGAATGATGAAGGTTCTACAGTGGACTCTACACTGTACAAAAGTTTAGTAGGTAGTTTGTTGTATCTGACAGCAACTAGGCCTGACATTATGTATACAACCAGCCTTGTTTCCAGATTCATGGAATCACCCAAAGATTCTCATTGGAAAATGGCGAAACGAATTTTGAGATATGTTGCAAGAACTCTCAATTTCGGCTTATGGTACACTAAATCTGATAGTAATCAACTTTCTGGTTACACAGACAATGATTTTGTAGGCAGCCTAGATGATAGGGAAAGCACATCTAGACATGTTTTTCAACTGGGCATGAACCTAATCTCATGGGCATCGAAGAAGCAACCAATCGTTTCAATATCTTCTACAGAGGCAGAGTATGTCGCTGCTACCTCAGCTTCTTGTCAAGCTGTGTGGCTCAGAAGAATATTGAAAGATATGTCACATACAGAAAATGATCCAACTCCTATTTTCTGTGACAATACATCAGCAATTTCTCTATCCAAAAATCATGTGTTTCATAAGAAAAGCAAACACATTGACACTCATTTTCTTTTCATATGTGAGCTAGTCAATAATGGTGATATTGCACTACAATTCTGTGGTTCTCGAGATCAGCTTGCTGATATCTTTACAAAGCCACTGGAAAAATCCATTTTTGATTTTCAGAGACAACACTTAGGCATAATCAGTGCTGATGTTTGTAACTATTGAGTTTAAGAGGGAGTGTTAAATATAATGTAACCTCAACAGGCTGACTGTACACTGCCAGCTGTCCTGGCCAGCTGTACTTTCTATTCTTGATTTGCTTGAGCCTATTTAGCTCAGCCATCTCCCATTGCATAGTATCTCTTTAGTACTTCTTCAGACTTACTTCTTATTGTACTCTTCTTCATACAATCTAATATACAATTTTATGTTCTTTTTTTCACAATTTATTAATGAGGTGTACGTGCCAATTTCATCGGACTCACACAACCTCCAATCTGATTTAACAACTATTGTTATTGATATTTTTTAATTTGAAGTTGATAGACTCGTGATTTTATTATAAATATTATAATGTGAGTCACACATGTAATTGAAAGAAAGTCTATGATATTTTGATGTAGTGGTCCTAGAGAATATTTAGGCATGTACCTGGTATAGGTTATGTATATGAGCGAGTGTATACTCCCTAATGTGAAAAGTTCGTGGTGATCTAAAAACCACTATGTAGAGCATGATTACAGGTAATCCTAGAAAATCTAGTGCATGGTTAAGGGTAATCCGAGAAAACCCAGAGCATGGTTACAGGTAATCTCAGAAAACCTGCATGTTGATGATGATTGATGAAGCGGGAGATATGAAGAATGGTTAAATGAACCATGTATTCTAGTAGATGGATTTCTTTTTATATGAATGTTAATAATCAGATGCTGGTACAAGAGGAAGCATATAAAGATATGACCACATAGATATTTAGATAAGTAGTCATTAAGGAAAACTCTTAGAATATATGATTCCTACTTATGTAATATGCTTGCTAATGTATTGAGAATCAATCTTTACCTAAGTTGTATTGAAAATCAATCTCTATCTTGTAAACAATATATAAGCCCAATAAAAATAAGCAAACTCCAAACAAACTATAAATAGATATCATGCAACCAATCCATTAGAATGAAAAGGCGAAACTGTTTAATCTCATCATCTTGAATTAGTGACAGGGAATAAACATGAAATAAAAAACTTTGTCCAACATTGCAATTTCACAATTGATTTTGGCTTCGAGAATAGATAAGTTACTCTCCAATTAGGCAAATTTGTCCAAGAAAACAAGCATAAACATTAAAATGTCCAATCCGTATCCTTCTCCATCTCTTCCTCCTTTTATTGCTGTTATAAATGGTATACTTATACTCATCTTCCCTTCACCGGTATTCCAGAATATGGTGTTGGCAAGCCTTCTAATCTCTCACCCACTCCTCGATGGTGACATAATCTATTATTGTAGTTGAAGAGGAACAATGGCATACCAAGCATCTGGAAAATTTATGGAAACTATTTTTAAGCAACAATACATTCTTTGGTGGTGTTCCTTGCAGGAATCGTTGTTTGCGGTAGAAATGTATGAGCAGGGCTAGACTAGACATGAGGTTGGTGGTGTTCCTTGCAGGAATCGTTGTTTGTGGCAGCAATGTAAGAGCAGGGCTAGACTAGACATGAGATTGGATGAAGCTTTCAATACTAAGATAGCTAGTTGGACATGCAAAGTGAGAGATTGCAGGTGTCTTTGATATTATGGATACACGTGGTTGATCCCCCAGACCTGAATTGTTTACCTTCCTCGAAGTTTGCGTATACCTATCTCCCGGTTGCACTGAGTTAGTATGCATACTGGAATGTTCAAATTAGAAAGCAGAGCGATCCAAGGAAACTTTAACTAGCAGTGAAATGGAATCTAGGTGCCTCACTTAATAATGACTCTAACGCTATTAGCTCAGTATAGGATGTCACGGGGGCAAGAAGGGCAGTTAAAAAAACAAATTAAAAACTATTAAAACAGTTAAAAACCAAGATTTATATGATTCTCATAAGAATTTTTATATGGAATATTATTATACAATTAATAAGACAAAAGGACATATAGAATCTTTGCAAATCCCTTCCCTCCTCTGCAACACAGCACAGAACAGAACATTACATTTGCAATTTTCAAGATTTTAGATATTCAAAGCAAGTGAATATGATAAGCAATATTCTCATACAACGACATAAATAAACATAGTCATATATAAAAAGCTTGTTCAACGTCATATTAGAAGGACGATTTGTCATTTTAACTTTAACACTTCTCACTTATTTTTATTTATGCATGAAAATGTCATGCTCGATTTTTACTCTGTTGCTAATGTCACTGTTAGTCATTATTTAAACGAGCATTTAATTATAAACATCTATTGACCAAATTCCAACAACTTCATGAAAATTTACGAGAATTAGGATGGACTGCGGGCGTTTCTTGTTCTTGCCCTAGAGCGATATCTAGTTGTTGGCTTAGCTGCTCCTACTTATTTAACTATTCCTACAACTGCAAGTAAAATAAATACCATATACGTGATTATATATAGACACATACAGACATGATTGCATTGGATAGTGTTTTAACTTGTTGAGGATTTTTAAATTAGCAACCTGATAATGTGTAAAAGCCACTCAAATTTATTACTTTAATAAGGAATGAATCGCGTTTTACGATTATTGGTGTTAAATCTTTTAGTCGACTGGATTTTCAAATCAAAGAGTGGAGGAGAGGAATGGGTGAGTAATATAGAAACTGTTGGTAATTGATGCAGTCTTGTCAATTATCTGATATGATGTAATTTGTTTGCAGTTTTTCTCTCTGTCTATTAGTATCCAAATATAGATTGTTTGATTAAATAATGCATGAAAAATGCATGAATAGTTTTTTAAAATAAATTGTTGTAAGCACTCAATCAGGAGCAACTAACTGTTTGTTTTATTAGGCTATGTATTGTTATAAATCAGGAGCAGCTAACTGTTTATTCTATTAAGCTATGTATTGTTATAAAGATCAAAGTTGATCACAGTTGAATACAACCTTTTTGTGGAACTACCTGAATAATAATTTCTTCTTTCTTTATGCTTTCTTTATGCATGGAGTCCATAGATAGACCTACATAGATCCTTTATAATTTCTTCTTTCTTTATGCTTTCTTTATGCATGGAGTCCATAGATAGACCTACATAGATCCTTTATCCACTTAATCGATGAAGTCATGGATCTAACAAAACCAAAATAAATAATATATATAGAGATATATTTTAAAATTAGCGACCTGATTATGGGTAAATCTACCTCAGATGTATAGCTTTGATAGCTAACGAATCCCGTTTTACTATACTCTCTCTCTTCAGTGGAGTGAACAGTTGGTGAAACTCCGGGTCTTTTAAAAATATTTGGACTCATCTACCACTTTTAATCTGAACATGGGAAGAACTTTACGTTGATTCAAGAATATTGTGCTCATGAATGAAGCATTACTTTAAATATATTGTGGCTATTATGTGCCTTCAATGTGCATAGAGCTTGAACATTCCGAGTGTCCCAACGACCAAACAATCAAGAGATTTAAAAAGTTTTAATAATGGAAGAAATTTTAAAAGTTTTAATATTTGAAGAAATTTTAGAAGTTTTAATAACTGAATCGAATGAGGGGCTGAAAGTGTATCAGGTGGTTTTCAAACTTGAGCATGTGATTAGTGAAAGACTAGTTCTAATGGAGTAGAGTTTTTGAACTTGTTCAAAGGATTTTGTATGCAAATTTGAATGTGGCCCAATAATGTTATTCGAGTACTGCACATGCTTTTGAAATGTTGAAATGTGAGATGAAGGATTGACAATGTGTCCGTGTCATTTTAATGCTTGGGAGTGCTCTTATGCCCCTCACATCATACGACAACCGCTAAAAGGAGAATGAGCTTCTCTATAACAAATAAACGCGCTACGGGATCGTGTTACGATCACCTAGCTTCCGTGCCAAAAAACCATGGAAGCCAAGATCCCTTCAAGCGAGCTTATACTCCTTCCTTAATGAAAGGAAAGAAGCCGGCTTCTTCCTTCTATCAATGATCACCAGCGATTTAGGGCCTATCAAGTGTTGCTGGCCGTGGAAGTGGTGTCAAGAAGGCAGGCCAGAGACCGATCTCTTTCCCACCCACGCCAAAGAAATGTTGATCTGCTGTTTTGTTACTATAATACTGCTGTTGTGTTACTATAAGACTACTAGGTCAGATTATTAAAATTTAGGATTGAGATGGATCTATTAACCAATGTCATTGTGGTTGAAAGCCATTTAAAAAAAGTAATGAGAGTTTTGTATATATATATTTTTTTGTCAATCTATGTTTACTTATAATGGTTGGGCTAAGTCCAATGTCATTGTGGTTGACAGCCATTTCAAAAAAGTAATGAGAGTTTTGTATATATATATTTTTTTGTCAATCTATGTTTATTTATAATGGTTGGCCTAAGTTTATATAGTTATTAGTTCAAATCGGTATGATGTAAATTTATATTTAAATTGTTATTACTTGACTTGTTTTGTGGAACATTTACAAAAAATTCTCAAAGTTTCATAAAAATATATGAGTATTTGCACAAAGTTGATACACAAAAAAAATGGCAACTAGGTAAAACAAAACACATGCATTCATGATGTGACAGACTTGACAAACCTTGAACTCCCACTCATGATGCCACATCGGCTCGTGGCAGGAACACGCTCTGGTTCTTAATGCCACATGGGCTCAGGAATCAACACAAGTTCTTAATGCCACGAACGTGCACATGTTCCTCTTGGTTCCAATTAAAAGGGATTGTGACCCATTTTTTTACCCATTCGTTCAATTGCGTCGCACATTTGAGAAAACATTGAGTGGATTGAAGCCCTTGGATTTGATGACAATTCTGAGATATTCCATCTATTTATTCTCATGTAATTTCATTTTTTTTTAATTTCCTAAACTATTTAATTTCATGTTTTTTTGTAATTTTCTAAGTTAATTTTAAAAATGAATCTATTTTATATAAATTTTATTATTAAATTGAAGTACAATAATTAACATGGAACTTGGAGAAAACCAAAACATGACACAACCACATGAAGGCATACCAAACCAAAAATCATAACCAACAAATGTAAACACGGAAATTGATGAAGGATTGAGCTGTCTTAGATCCATTGTCCAAGACCTACAGAGTACTAGAGAGCCCACCTCATTATCCTTAGCAACTTTCTTGAAAACCATTGTATCATCCATTACAAGTGCCCAATGGTAATTAACTAATATTTATGACTACACCATTGTATCATCTATTACAAGTGCCCAAGGGTAATTAACTAATATTTATGATTACAAGGATAAGATGTTTGAATATTATAGAATCGCCATAGACAAAAACCAAGTGAGAGTCTTGAACATTACAGAACAAGAATTGATGTCATTGTTTATTGATCCTAGAACCGGACTACAACCACCATTCACAAAATGATGGATTTGTATGGATTAGTGCATCCACCAACAATCTAAGGATAATTGGATGGATAGGTGGTTTATGGTGTTTGAAAAACCTCCCTGCAATAATAGAGAGGTGCTTGTATATTTTCTTAGGAAATTATGGGTAGAGTTTATTTTGAGTCACCATGTCACTTACTTTGACATTGGTTAATTAGAGGGGGTGGGTCATGGGTTTGCACATGATAGAGAAAACCCTAGGCATGACCAAATGCTAGGTCCTCTCCCTCCTAGGAAAAGGCCTAACCCTCAACATCCTCCCATCGTGGAAGGAATCATGCAAACACAGTTATTGTTATCATCTTTGACTCGAAGCCTAGTCTAGCATGGAAACATTGTGGAATTATCTTGGCTCAGGGAACCCAAGCCCTGGAGTAGAGTGTAGTCGAGAGAGAGCACATGGAGAGAGTAGGCATTCATGTGACCCTCATAGATTCTCGATTTGTGGGAATATTTGTTATGGGTTGATGGAGGCTAATAGATAGGAGAGTTTCATGGAGGAGGTTAGTATCTTGACCATCTTTATGTTCTTCATTGATTCTCTCTCTCTCTCTCTTTCTATATATATATATATATATATTTGTTCCATATCTTATATACCATGTTTGTAGTTACTACGCTATGATAACATACCCTCCACATTGGTATATGCATTAGTGTTGATTTCCATCACCGATGTAGCAATAGAGATAGTCTGACCATTTGGTGTACCGCATACATAGGTATGTGTCACCTTTGATAAATTCGCCATAACAATTTTCTTATTCTCGTACATCCTCAAATATAATGTTGTTGTGTTTCTACAAGTTGTGGTACCATACTATGAAGAACCATATCCACCTGGGATTGACAATTCACCCCCTTCACATGCATCATGTGTTGAGTTAAATTTTGTTTAAAGGTTAAATTTCTTATATTTTTTTGGTTGAATTTTAAATTTTTGTATGAACAAAAATATTATAAATATGTATGTAGGTACAAAAATTCACCACCACCCTTTCATTCACCACCACTACTAACATTCCTTCCACTATTTTCCCTCGGTTATAGGGCTAGTCGAGTCCTTGGCCACTCTACCTTGGCTTTTGGGATACTTCTTTCCAACACAAGGGTTTTACGATCCCTCGTACAACCCATGGGGGTTTATCACCATCCACCCCCTCCATATTTCCCATCTCATCCATTTGACAAGCCACATAAGTGTTCCAGAAATAAATTTCCACTGCCCTTGCTACAAATGAAGTATTTTTGCTCATTCATCAGTACCACGGTATGCCCATTTATTTCCTTCTTTCGAGTTCAAAATAATTGCATTTTTAAGTTCATAAAGTTCCTTTGATTATGTGGTTACCCTTGAATCATGGTCTTTTCCTTAGAATATCCTTTAGATAACCACTATTATGAAACTACAAATTTAGCCTTATCACTTCCTACTTCCTTCTCCAACCATCCTAACCTATGCAATAAACTAACTCAACTCACTTACAGTGTTCAGTCACCTTGTTATCCTATCCCCTTTGCCAAAACACAATATTGTATGGTTCAAACAAATTCACCTTAGTTTTGTTCTTTGAGTCATAAGGTTTATAGGACATAGGTGTTGATTCTTTAGGTTGTAATCATAAGTTAGATTTTGTTTCAGAATGAATAAGGCTATGCATATCCTTGGTCTAAAATTTGAGCTATGAGATTGTTATCATGACAGGTAAAAAACCTCATGAGTCATGCCTTTGGTTTTTTATATCATTTCCTTGACATCTCATACATCGAGGTTGTATTCAAAGTCTCCCCTTTGTCACTATAAATTCATTCAAGTGTGCAAGTTATATTTGAGTTGGCGCTGCGAACTAGTTAAGGAAGAAGGTTGTGGGTTGGATAGGTTGCAAGCATACTGGTGTAAATTCAAACTTACCAGCATCAAACTCAGGGTCATTAGGTACTCCATGAGATTTTTTGTCTTGTTTGGAGGTCAGGAAGGGTTTGGCTACTTGATTTTCCTTTGGCGCTATGAACTAGCTCAGGCACTAGGAATTTATACAAGCGCTGCAAAATGTGCTATGAAATGTGTTGCGGAAACTCTGTTCTAAGACTGTTGAAGTGGTATTTTTGACCAGTTGACTTCCAAGAGGATTTTCGGGTGAACCGAGATGAATTTTCAAAATCAAAAGGAGGTTATTGTCAAGAACAGACCCAAGAACAAACCCAAGAACATTAAACTATTTCATTTTTCACGCAGATGTCGCGGATTGAGATATTTGAAGGAATCTTTGAGCCCTATTTTTTTTATTTTTCATGATTTCTTGTTTGAGACATGTTTTTGTGACACGTATTCCGTCCAGATGGAGATGAATTTCAAGAAATCGATAGAGGTTTTTATTTAGAATGAGCTTATATACAAAAATCATTCTAAGATTTTACACAGCTATTATAGTTTGATAATTACAAGTGTAATTTTGAATCCTAGTTTTCACAATTTCACCTCCTCAAAAGCAGGAAATTAGTTAAAACATGTCATTCTCTATTTGTAACTATTTATATTTTGGGAAAGCAGTTTGAGTTCAAATTGGTGAGCTAGAAAGGACCTATAGTTCTATATATTTCATGGTAAAAGAGTAGAGTAGGGTTAGAAAGAGATAAGGGAGGAGGAAGAGTAATAGAAAAAGAATTGTTTTGTTTTTGCAGCTCTGTATACCTCACTCAAGAGCATGCATTTTAATTTATGTTGCTAATACTAATATGGAACAGAGTTATTTCTTTTTTCTTCTAGTTTTTGGTTATGTGTGAAATATTCATGCTATTGTTTTTATGCAACAAAGGATTTGGCTATGTGAAAGCATCATCATAAACGTTTTTTATTCCTGAAGTAGGAGGATCTTTATTTCTATAATTTTCTTCACGGATTAGTCAGTTGGACTAGATGTACACCTGCACTATTGTATTTTTGTTTCTTCCTCATTAATCTTTACAAATTTTATCTTGTTTCTATTCATATTTGTATTAGACTTTCTCTATAGTAACATGGTCTGATGTAGGCATCATTGTTCATTAATGAACAATTGTTATTAGCTCCCTCTCACCTTTCAAAAACACATGTGTTGTTACATTTACCATTACAAATCTATTTAATGGGTACTCGACTTATCCTCTAGTAGTCTGAGGGTGACTCTCAGTGCTAACATTTTTGGCACCACTGTCGGGGATGAAGTTGAAGATCTTCCATGGGTTTTACGACACATATTACCACCAATTCTTGATGGTGAGAAAGGATCAATGAAAGAAAAGACTGCATTTTTTCACCATGGTGAACCCACACATTTGAAGAACTTATTGGTGATTCAAATTAGTTACAGAACTCCACTGAGGAAGGAGCTCAAAATAAAATGGGAGGAAGGCATAGGAAGTCTAGGTATCAAGATGTTAGATTCCTTCAAGAGCTCATATTATCTTTTATCGGTTCCTTCTTGTCCTTTCCTTCATATGTCAGGAGAATCGGCCTTTGCTTCATTTATTCTGATGACAATAAACCCACTATTGTATATCCCTCTTTTAAACAAGAATATATACATTCTTCTTACATAGTTCATGTTAACCCTAGTCCTTTATCTAAAACATATGAGAACAATTTTTATATTCAAATATTTCTTGAACATGATCATCCTTGTAACCATGTGAATGATATAACTGATTCACGACCTCCTCTGATCATAGTACCATCTTCTACCACCACTGCTAGAATTTGAAATCATTCCATTGAACCTCACTTTCATCCCACTGTTGTCCAAACTACAATCATAGATAAGATGTTTAAATCCTTAAGGTTGTCATCTCATCTCCATCCTTATCCTCTTGAATTCTTCAAGTATCTTCCTCGGTTTTCTGGAGAGGATCATGTTACAATTGAGAGGCATTTGGGAGCCTTTGAGAGCTTTGTCAATCAGTTTGAGATATTACATGAATATGTTACCATGAGATTGTTCTCCAAATCCTTGTTTGGAGATGTTGTGTGGATTAAAGGTTTGGTAGCCAATTCTATTGGTTCTTGGATCGAGCTATGAAACATATTTTTAAACTATTGGTGTGAGTAAAAGTCCTTGGATCAGTACCTCGTTGATTTTAATGCTTTGAGGAGAGGGGAAGAAAAAGCTATGGCTATATTCAACATAAGGTTTTACAAATTTTATCATAGCATGCCATTGGAGATTCGGCCTTCCGAGGCTACTGCCATGGTGTACTATTTAATGGCTCAGCATTCAGAGCTTTTTCTTCTCCCGAGAGAAATAAAATGTTCATCTTTAATAAGGTTGTTTGAAGATGCAGAGGAAGTCAAGGAGAATATTTGGGTTTCAAGAAGATTCAAGATCAAACATAATTTGAAAATATGCATGTACATGAACAACAAGACTGTGAGTATATTTCAGATTTGGAGCAACAAGAATATAAGTATGAATCTGATTTGGGACAACATTTGACAGCTTCTTCAAAGTTTTTATATTTTTCTACGGATCAAGATGTACATCATGCTTATGTTCATTTTCAAAATCAGTTTGAGCATGCATTGGTGTATGATTGCATAGATAACTATATGTTTTTAGTTGATCATAGTCAAAATGTTTTAATTCATGCTATGCAATTATCATATGATCATTTTTATGAATAGGAAACTACCATTCTTGATAATCAAGAGATGCTCGTGAAAGAACAGAGAGGTCATCTCTTTCTTAGAAAAGGGGAATTTATGCAATGGAAATCATCTTTTCTCAATCAAGAGTTTTGTGACTATGGTTTTGAGGATCCAATAGTAGCCTTGTTGGAGTCATACTTTTCAGATTCTAAATTTCATATTTGATCATTTCACCAACATTCATGGGTAAGTATGGATTTATGAAAGAGTATATATCGTTGTTGTTATGTTCTTTTTATTATTCATTAATTAGTAGTGGAGACAAGATCATTTCAATATTAAAATTACTTGAATGGTTTTTTTGTAAGTCTGCCTTTACCTAATCAAATTGGAGATATGGTTAGAGGTAGGGTAGTGTAGGAAATAATCTCGCTTCTCGAGCATTTTCTTTCCTTTAGTTTGCAGCAGGTTTATCAGTCAATTTGCTTAAATAAGTGGCAGAGTTTGGTAGTGTTTCAGAGATTAGTTGCAAATATGACTCCATATCCCAATATATAAGGCAATTGGAACTACATGTTCTTGGAATATCACAGGGAGCATCCCATCACCTATGGAGCTAGATGTTAACACATAAGATTGTATGGGTCAAAACAATTCACCTTAGTTTTGTTATTTTAGTCATAAGGTTTATAGGACATAGGTGTTGAGTCTTTAGGTTGTAGTCATAAGTTATATTTGTTTTCAAAATGAATAAGGCTATGAATATTGTTTGTCTAAAATTTGAGCTATGATATTTTTATCGTGATAGGTAAAAAGCCTCATGAGACATACCTTTGGTTTTTTCTATCATTTCCTTGACATATCATACATTCAAGTTGTACTCAAAGTCTCCTCTTTGTCACTATAAATCCATTCAAGTGTGCAAGATATATTTGAGTTGGTGCTTGTAATTGTTGATGCAAACTAGTTAAGGAAGAGGGTTGTGGGTTGGATAGGTTGCAAGCATCCTGGTGCAAATTCAAAATTACCAGCATCAAACTCAGGGTCATTAGGTACTCCATGAGTTTTTTTCTCTTGTTTGGAGATCAGGAAGGGTTTGTCTACTTGATTTTACATTGGTGCTATGAACTCGCTCAAGTGTTGTGAATTTAGAACTATGAAATGCACTACGAAATGTGTTGCAAAAACTCTGTTCTAAGACTGCTGAATTGGTATTTTTGACCAGTTGACTTCCAGGAGAATTTTCGGGTGAACAAGGATGAATTTTCAAAATGAAAAGGAGGTTATTGTCAATCACGAACCTGAGAACATTAACCTCTTTCATTTTTCACACAAGTGTCACGGATTCAGATATTCTAAGGAATCTTTGAACCCTATTTTTTCAGTTTTCATGATTTCCTATTTGAGACATGTTTTTGCGACATGTATTTCGGCTAGCTAGAGATGAATTTCAAGAAACTGAGAGAGTTTTTTATTTAGAACGATATTATATACAAAAAAAATTCCCATATTTTACACAATTGTTATATTTTGAGAATTAAAAGTGGAATTTTGAATCCTAGTTTTCAAAATTTTGCCTCCTAAAAAGAAGGAAAATTAGTTAAAACATGTCATTATATGTTTGTAAATTAGTTAAAATGGGTTGTAATTCGAATTGGTAAGATATAAAGGACCTATAGTGCTATATATTTCATGGTACAAGAGTAGAGTAGGGTTAGAAAGAGATAAGGGATGAGGCAGAGTAATAGAAATTAAATTGTTTTGTTTTTGCAGCTCTATATACCTCACTTAAGAGCATGTATTTCAATTGATGTTGCTAATACTAATATGGAACAAATTTATTTCCTTTTTATTATAGTTTATGTTTATGTGTGAAGGATTCATGCTTTTGTTTTTATGTAGCAAAGGATTTGAATATGTGAAATCGTCATCATAAACTTATTTTAATTCTTGAAGTAGGAGGATCTTTATTTCTGGAATTTTCTTGAGGGATTAGTCAGCTGGACCGGATGTACACCTTCACTATTCTCTTTATGTTTCTTCTTCGTTGTTCTTTGAAAAATTTATATTGTTGTTGTTCATATTTGGATTAGAATTTCTCTATGGGAACATGGTCTGATGTAGGCATCATTGTTCATTGATGAACACTTGTTATTAGCTCCCTCTCACCTTTCAAAAACACACTTGTTGTTACATTTACCATTAGAAATATATTTGATGGGTATTGGGCTTATCCTCTAGCAGTTTGAGGGTGAATTTCAGTGCTAACACCCTTCATTAATAAATTTTATGGTGAAAACATGTCTTGGGTTCCATCAAACCTTGGAATGTTTGAAAATCATCTTGTTGGTGGGTATTCATTGGGAATAAAAATTTGTGACTCTGAAAACCCTCTGGGAATAATTAAACAAATCTTGTTTGAAAACCATCTTGCTAGCAGACAAGGCTTTCAAATAAGAAATAAATTTCATTTTCAAGTTTCAACTACGCTTTGAAAAAATATTCTCAAGTTTCATCGTTCCATTAGAAGGTTGTTCCAGATCTCAATTTGCAACTCACGTTGTGATCCAAGATTCCAAGATCCACATTGTTCTTTCTCGCAAAGTTTTACATCATTGTGGATCATCTCAAGGTATCATACACTTGTTACAAATCTCATGGAATTCTTAGGTAGGTGCGGGTAGGCTCATTTTTATTTTGTTTAACATAAATACATTAGATGTTGTAGATTTGTATTTGGAAAATCACTTAGGACTATGTCCTACTTCCTCATATTTTCCATTTCTCAAGGGTGGAAAATATCTTCAGTTTGTGGGGGAACACCATCACTTTTACATCCCCTAACATTCCCTTTCCATTCTTGTTGAACTCCACTCCAATATCCATCCATGAAAAGGATTAAAAGATTCCCTATTACCTCTCTATACAAATCAATAATATAAAGTTTTGTTGTTGTCACACAAGAACCAACAGTAAGAACAAGAGAAGACCATGTTGTTTGCACACAAGAACTAGTAGTAAGAGAAAAATAAGGCATTGTTGGTGCTCCACAAGAACCAACAACAGAAAAATAAGAACCTGACAAGGACTAGCCTAAAACATTGTTGAAAAATAAGAACATGCTCCTATAACAATCAATATTTTCTAATTCCATATCTCTTTTTCCTAATTCGTGAAAAAATTTCAAGTCCACATAACTGAACTAGAAGTCATACTTCATTAAATATGGATTTGAGCATCATATAATCCAGTAGATCATAGCCCATTTGCAGACTTTCTTTCAAGTCATATCTAATTTCAATATCATCCTTTCATAGAAGGATACAATGTTGCATGGGGACATGCAACACCCTCAGTTTGGTGGGTGATGGATTGTTGTGTAGTCCATATTTAATACAATACTATTTTAGTTGAGGAGAATAGATTTTGTTTTGATAAAATGTTTTTAACTTGAAGGAGTAAGGACTATTATTCATTCCATACTTAACACAACATTGTTTTCTTGTCCTTTCCATTTGATGTCTAAAAGTTTTCAGTTTGGGGGGGAGAAGGAAACTATGTTACCTAGAGAGGAATAGGATGGTCCAAAAGAACCTATAGCAGAAGAAGTTGCTATAAAATCCATTCTTACATAAAGATATGTTATCATAAAGCAATAAATAGTTTTTGGGTATGTACAACAACAATGATCATTTTTTAAACAACAACAAGCAAGTCTGATAGAAATAATTTTTCATCATTAATGACATAAAGAATCCCTATTGCTACTACACAAGAACTAGTAATAGGAATCCATGTTGATGTTACACAAGAGCCAATACCAGGAAATAAAACATTAGCATGTCATGAGATTTAAATCATGATGATTTTTTGTTGCTCATGTTATAACACTATTACTGCCACTCTAGTTTTTATGTTATGTGCATAGAAGTATTTTTTTATATATTAAAATATGTGCATCATGTGGTTGTGATTTTTGGTCAGAAGAAGAAATAAAATAGGACAAGTATACTTGCAAAATTTCACAGAAAATTAGTTTGTAGATTGAGATAAAATGGTTAAATAAGTTTGTTGCAACACCTCTAGGTTTGTTGCAACACCTCCAAGTTTGTTGCAAATCCATCAAGTTTGTTGTAGATTCACTAGAATTGCTTGAGGATGCTAATTTTGAAGTTTGTAGAATAGTTCTTGATAACTTATAGAAAATGGAAAAATGTTAACAATAAAGAAGGATATGCATTGGAAAAAAAGAAGCATTCTTACAGCTTGGATGATACAGATGAACTGGGTTGCATGAGGGCATGATGGAACATATTTAGTTTGGGGGAGGTGATAGACCACATAAATATCATCTTTTTACATCACTTTTTCCATATTCCTAATCCCTTTTCACTTACTTATGACCTTGTATTAGTTTGATTTAATGTTTATGTGTGATATTTAGACCCAAAGTGTTTTCCATTGCATGCCCTTAGTATTTCATATGAATTATGGTTAAATATTAGAGAAATAACATTTTTTTCATTTATCTTTGAAAAATGGGTTAGTTTGTTGATTGTTGCAGAACCAGTTGTTACTCCTAGAATAGAAAATATATGAAGTGGGTACTTGAGATTTTTAATATAAGGCACCATCATGTCACGATAAGTAGATGTCCTAGAAATATCTCAACAACACAGATCATACTTTTTGAAAAATCGGCATTTTATTCTCTGCTACAACACCAACATAGTTGTTGCAACACCGTTGTTGCGATGCCATTTTTATAACACTAGAAGTTGCAACACCTCACAACAGTTTTTGCAACACCAACACAGTTGTTGCAACACCAAAACTTTGTTTGTCTTTACTGCATCGCCAGAACTATGTGTGACATTGATGCAACACCAAACTTTTGTTGCGACACTAGTGTTGTTACTCCAAGCATATTTCACAGATAGTAGTGTGGATTCAAAAAATTAAATATTTAACCACCACCAACCATGGAAAATATATTTAAACATAAGTTATATTGTTTAATAATGGATAGTGGATTTTTCATGTGCATAAATCCATTTTTCTACAATTTCATATTTTTCGATTTCATTTGGGTAGCTACAATTTATTTGTTGGCTATCTCAAATTATGATTTTAATAGTTTGAATACACATGAAGTGTTTTCTTGGTCGATATGAGTGAAAATTTGATTTTCTACAAATATTTGAAGATCTCCATTAATGTTAGGGACCTAACCCCTCACGTAGGTAGAATAATATATTATGATGTGATAAAGGTCAATATTAATAAGGCCTAGCAATAAGGAAGAATATGTTTAATGTAAAAAGACCTAATAGAAACTTTCGCTTCTAGAATTATCTTCCTCTAGATGGTTCTTTTGATAGACATATTTATTATAAATAGGAGTTAAGGGTATGAGAACTTTTGTCTTGGATATTATTGTAATAGATCTCTTCTTTGCTAGAGATTTCCCCCTCAAAGAGGGAAGCAAACATTTCTCTCAGTAATCAAAGCATTCTTTATGGTGTTATTTTGGTATCATTTTGGTATTATTGTGGTGTTGTTATGGTTATATTGTTGTTGATTTTCCATTTATAGCCATTTATTTATGTTCTGCATGCTTTTTTATATATGGAATATTACAAGTGGTACCAGAGTACCTTCCTCGATAGAAAATTGTGGGTTAATTTCTTTTCCAGGATAGAGACGTATTATGATGTCTTTAAGCTACTGAGATCTGTCATTATGTGCATAAATCGGCGGTCTGGGATTCATACATGCAGGAAATACAAGTGGTACTTAAACGCACACCTGTTTTCCACCATTGTAACCCCTATTGGTACCCCTTCGAGTGGTAGCGCATTAGACAACAACTGTATACAGATCGAACTAGATTTCCTGAAGCCCTCCATAGAAAAACCAATTGGTCGCCTTACTACTATAGTGCCACCGATAAAATCACTTGGGAAGATACTATCTAGTACCTCGGTAGCTAGGTAGTATGGCTAAGGGCATGGTATAGTCTCCTTAGTTGGTGCCCTAAGATATTGGGTCGAGTACTACTGTTCAAACCCACACGTATATCAGAGAGCTATAACATAGGGTAAACCCTTGCCTATAGAACCCTTGAATACCTAACCTTTGGGGATGGAAACAAAAAAACAAAATAGGAAGATCTATTGACGCTAAATTGTGTGTCCTGCATTCGAGTTTCCAAATTACTACACATTTCTACCTAATTAATCATTTGGGAATTTCATCACTGCAGTATTCTTCAGATTAGAGTATAACTTTGTAGGTGTAAAAACAAAAAAAAAGTCTAGATCATGTTGGCACCATTATTTGAGACCTATTCCATTGGATTTCTCTCTTCACCCTTATCACATTCATCCCTATCATTCTTTAGCAAATTTTTTGACCCCACCCGCCCCTTTTCAGTTCCCTCGTCATCATGGCCCATACCTATAGCCAAGACTTGGAATCTCTCTTCAATACCTTGCACTCTAATTTCATAGTGACCCAACAATAAGTGAGACAATTCAGTGAAAATATTTCCACCATCAATAAAAACATGCATTCCTCCATTGTCACCTCAATCGAGGAAATCAAACAAGACATTACTACCAAGATTGAATCTATCACTATGATGATCTGCACCAAGATGCATATCCCTGCAGATAATCCCTTATCTAACCCACCTTTGCATACCGAAGGTGAAACTTCCTATCATTCCCATAATTTTTAGCCCCGTCACTTTCAGCGTGACCTACGCCTTCTGTGTGTGGATGTGACCAAATTTAATGGTTCAGATCCCACTGGCTAGTTAACTCAAATGGAACATTATTTCTCTTTGTACAACATTACAGGTGAGTTGGCCAAACTACGATATGGTTTTCTCCATCTAGATCAAGAATGTTGGCAATGGTGGCAATGGAGAAAAACTTCCCACCAAGGATATGTTGCTTGGACACACTTTGTGGCAGAGATTTATGAACTCTTTGACGTTGACACCAACCATTTAGGTTGTTTGACAAAGTTGAAACAATATGGCATAGTGGAAGACTTTGTAGTTTCTTTTGAGTGACTGTCTTTTCGTACAGAGGGCATGTATGGTTTTTTTTTCCAAGAATGTTTTATCGGTGGCCTCAAGGATGAGATTCATGCCCATGTCCTCATGGATCGACCTCAAAGTTGGGTGGAGGATACTAAAATAGCTAACGAAGAACAATAGGTTATCTCTTCTCAAAACTAGAAACTCTCCTTTATTCCTCGCACTAAACCAGTAAATCCCACTCCTCCTTCTACTCCACTAAAGATCCAAAAATGGAGCAGGGCTGAAATGGATGAACGCCAACTCAAAGGCTTTTGTTATAATTGTGATGAAAAATATTTTCCAGGACACAAGTGTAAGGAACAAAATATTTTTATGGACATCTCGAAGCATGTTTTGGAATAGGATGTTGAAGCTCCCCTTGTGTCAATGTCACCTGAACCCACTGATATAACCTCTCCCTCAGACCCTCCCGAAGTAGAACAGACCATTTCCCTAAATTCTCTCACTAGATTCTTTTCTCCCCAAACCCTCAAGATAATTGGTTACATCAAGCATAGGAAGGCCGTCATTCTTGTTGATAGTGGAAGCACCCATAATTTAATTCATCACCGTATTTCCCAAGAAACTAATTGTTATATCAATGTAGTCAATAATTTCCAAATCATGATTGCCAATGGTGGGTCCATGAAATTTGGAGGGCATTTTGAAAATATGTGTCTCCAAATTGGTGAATACCACCTGAAATCTCATATGTTTTCTATCGACATGGGCGGTTGTGACATTGTGTTGGGTGAAAAATTGATCAGGACTTTGGGTCCCATTCTCATGGATTTTAAGGAATTAACCATGCAATTCGACCAGGAGGGCCAACAATATAAGTTCCAAGGCATCACCGTCGATTCCCCGGAGATCATTAGTTCCCATCACATGGAAAAGCTTCTCAAAAAAGGTCATTTTGGCATGATTTCCCAACTCCATGCCATACAAGCAACTAAGACACCCTCTATGTCGTAGGACCTCCAATCCATCCTCTCTAAACATCAAGTGGTTTTTTCCACTCCCGAGGGACTCCCTCCTTCCCATGGTGTTCATGATCATTCCGTCCCCCTTATCCCACGAAACCTTCCTCCCAATATTCGTCCCTATCGTCACCCCTTTTCCCAAAAAAATGAAATTGACAAAATGGTTCAAGAACTGCTCAACGCATGTGTTATTCGCCCTAGTACGAGCCCCCACTATTCTTCTGTGGTCATGGTCCTTAATAAATAATGTTCTCGACGCATGTGTCCTGACTTCCACCCCCTAAACAAACTCACCATTAAAGACAAATTTCCCATTGTTGTCATTGATGACCTCTTGGATGAATTGAGTGGCACCAAGTTCTTTACTAAAATTAATCTTCATTCTGGATACCACCAAATTCCTATGAAAGAGGCAGACATTCCTAATACTGTCTTTAGAATTCATGAGGGCCACTATGAGTTTTTGGTCATGCCCTTTGTCTTGTATAATGCTCTCTCCACTTTCCAAAGACTCATGAATCATGTATTTCATCCTTTTCTCCATCATTTTGTCTTAGTTTACTTTGATGATATCCTCATCTATAGAAAAACCTAGACATACCATCTTTCTCATGTGGATCGATTTCTCCATCTACTCTCTCAGCACCAAATTTTTCTAAAACAATCTAAATGTTCTTTTGGCGCCTTAGAAGTCGAGTACTTGGGTCATCTTGTTGGATAGTATGGCGTCTGGGTGGATCCTAAAAGGATTGAATATATGCAAGAATGGACTCACCCAAAGACTCTCAAAATATTGTGTCGATTTTTAGGCTTAAGATGTTATTATTGCAAGATTTCTAAGAATTGTGGAAAGATTGTGGAACCTCTCACTACACTAGCTAAAAAAGAACTCTTTCACTTGGACTCCAACAGTTTCTCAGGATTTTCAAACCTTGAAGATGTCCATGTGCACTGATGTAGGAGCATCGCTCCAAGCTAGCTACGCGGCAACCAGCCATCACATCAAGCGTTCATTCAATGGAAGGAGAGAGGCGCAGCCCTCTCAATTTTGAAATTTGAAAACTTGTATTAAATGTTGTAAGGATGGTAGAGCCAAAAAGCGTTGCATGTGCGCAGGATTTAGATAAAGGTTTCCTTAAATGGTTGTAAGGCTAATATCTAGATCTGATTCAGACTAGACAACCATTGAATGTAATCGAATGTAAATTTATGAGAGTTGGTGAGATGGAGGGAAGAGCTCAAGGAGCCCCTCTTTGTAAAAAAAATCCTTTTGTATCGATAGAATTAGTCAGTAGAGAAAGGGGGAAGAAGAGAAGAGAGCAGAGAATAGGTTAGAGAAAGGAGAAGAGAGTCGAGACTCTATTGCAGTTTGAGCTCAAACACATCGTAAAGAGGCATTTCTTGATTAATACAAACAGAGCAGTTTTTTCTACATGTTGTTGTTCATGAGTTTCTGAGTTCATGAATGAATGCCATATATTTGTTGATGATATGTTGTAGATGTATGTTAGTTTTCATTTGTAGGTTATAGACATAAGTCTTTGTCTGTTGGGTTCTTTGATTCCAGGTCTGTTTCTTTGTGGCTTCATGCAAGAGGTTGCATGACAGAACACTACGGGTTCTGCAAATCAGTGCAAGGAGTGCACTTCTAAATTTTGCGGAATTTCATAAAAAGGCATGCCAGGAGGGCGCACTAGAGGAAGTCTTAGACTCAAGGAGGAAGCCTCAAGGTTGCTGAACACCTTGGAGGTAAGACTGTGCAAAGGAAGGCACAAAGGAAATAGAATCACTGAGGATTCTGTGGAAGCTCTGCCAGGAGGGCATTGAGCAAGTGCATAGAGTGCACGCAAGAGAACTCTACTTAGAGTTTGGCGAGAAGACAGAGTCACTGAGGATTCTGGAGAACTCTTCCAGAAGGGCATTGAGTTGGTGCAAGTGTGCATAGAAGGAACTCTTTCAAGTTCTGAGATAAGAGAAGTGTCAAGGAGAAGGCACTTACAGAGTTACTGAACACTCAGTGAAGAAAGGATATGCAGGGTGTGCATCGAGCAGAAGAACTCCAGGAGTGCGTGAAGCTTTTCTTTGCAAGAAATACTTTTAATTGAGTTATCTAAAATCTTAGCAGCACAAGGAGTGTGTGAATAAGAACTTATCTGAAGTTATTAAGCTCAGAAGAATAGCGTAAGGAGTGCGCTCAGAGTGAACTTGTCTCAAGTTCAGAAGCTCATGAGGAAAAATTCCTTTGCGCATAGAGCAGCAGTCAAGAGGAGAAGAAGATTGAGAAACCTTTCAAGGTTTTTGATTTGACCAAGCTCAGGACGGATAGCACAATTGTGTGAAGGGACATTGCAAGGAGTGCAAAGGTTGAGAAACCCTTCAAGCTTTCACGGTTGACAAAGCTCAGGAGAGACAGTGTCCTAAGAGCACAGGCTGGAGCTAAGGATACAGGCTTCGCAGTAGAGGAATCAAAGGCCAACACCTTTGAAACTTTGGGAAATATTCTAAGGCAAGAAGGAAGAAGCACAAGCTCAAGAGGTGATCCGAAATCGGATTCAGAAGGCTGTAAGGGCATGAAAGATGCTCAAAAATGAAAGTTCTCGGAATCCGACGAAACCAACACCATTGCGTCCGGCTCGTCTTCCTGATTCCGGTGGTATAATTTTTATGTCAAACGGAGTCCGTATGGAGAAGATATCGCATTTTGTCCGCCGAGCCAAACAGGCAAAATTTTTGGACGCTGACTGTACCTGTCCGTACAGTCCGTACAGGACACATGTTACTCCGTACGATGGCGTGTCAGGTCCGTACAGGTGACGTGGTAGCACCAGGGGATGACATGTAACGGTTCTGTACAATGACGTGTCAGGTCCATACAGGACACGTGGCAGCCTCCGGCAGTGACACGTGTCAACCAGTTTTGGAGTTTTGGGCATATGGCTGGACCAATCCCGAGGTGACACGTGTCACCACTGGAAGGGTGACACGTGGCATAGGATGACGTCAGCATCTTACGTGGCTCGAATGACATGGCGTATGGAGGATGATGTGGCACGGTGACAAGGCTTTACAGCAAAGCTGACGTGGAGGACATGTGGACGAATCAGGTGCTGACATGTGTCAGGTTGTGATTGGTTTTTAAAGAGCCACGTGGCCCAGTCACGGGCTGCCACATGGCACCGTATTATTGGTTTGGTTTCAATGTGAAAAAAAGGTTTGGCGTGGACGGGGTTCGAACCGTCGACCTTTTCTCCGGCAACGGTTTAACAAAGTTGCACAGACCAATAGTCCGCGTGGTGTTTCTTGTAATGTAAGCGGCAAATACATTATTTGAATTTGGTGTGAGTTGAAGCCGAGGGAAAAAAGGGCCGGGGCCTAGCCCCAGCCCTCGGCGTACACCCACACGACCGCGACAATGGAACCGGGAGCGTTGCATTTGTTTAACGGTTGACCAGGGGCGCGGTTTAAAGGTTTGCACGGTTATGTTAACAGTTACCACATGTGCGCACGGGGTAATTAAAGCCCACGGTTTTGAGCTTTATATCAATGCAACCAGGTGCGGGCGTGAATGGGGTTAAGGCCAGCGCTTAGCCCTTTGGGCTAGCGCTTGGCCATATCAACAACTATATGACCACGTTTAAAGGGGCGCGCCCAGCCTTGGGGGGCTAAAAGCCCGTTTTAAAACTAATATATAGTTTAAAAGTGGGTTTCATAACCACTTTATGATTTTTAATGTAATTAAACCCATTTTTATTGTGATTGGGAGTTATTGGGCTTTTTTAGAGCCTAAATCTTGGGAGGAAGTTGGAGATTGAAACCAACTTTCCCAAATATTTAACCAAGGCCATGTTGAGGCCATTGGGGTTGATTTGAGAGCCTTTGGAGAGCTTTTGGATGGTTTTGAAGAGCAGAGATGCTGAGGCAAAGCCAGGTCTAAGCCAGTTTGAGGCAAGGAAGCTGTTGAGGTAGAGATGTTGTCGGACGATTTCTGAGAGCTCAGGACATCCGTTTCAGGTGCCGTAAGTTGTGAAAGATTCTAGAGATCATGGAAAACAAGACCAGATCAGTCTAGAAGCCAATTGGCATTGTAAAGATGTACTAATAAGCTTTTGAAAAGAAATCAAGAAGCCTCCCTCACAGAGAAAAGGCCCGGAGACGTAGGCAAAGTTGCCGAACTCCGTTATCAAACTTGTGCATTATGGTTTGTTGTTTTCATTGTTTTTCAAGATCTGAAATTATGTTAATGGTTNAGGTTTGCACGGTTATGTTAACCGTTACCACATGTGCGCACGGGGTAATTAAAGCCCACGGTTTTGAGCTTTATATCAATGCGACCAGGTGCGGGCGTGAATGGGGTTAAGGCCAGCGCTTAGCCCTTTGGGCTAGCGCTTGGCCGTATCAACAACTATATGACCACGTTTAAAGGGGTGCGCCCAGCCTTGGGGGGCTAAAAGCCCGTTTTAAAACTAATATATAGTTTAAAAGTGGGTTTCATAACCACTTTATGATTTTTAATGTAATTAAACCCATTTTTATTGTAATTGGGAGTTATTGGTCTTTTTTAGAGCCTAAATCTTGGGAGGAAGTTGGAGATTGAAACCAACTTTCCCAACTATTTAACCAAGGCCATGTTGAGGCCATTGGGGGAGATTTGAGAGCCTTTGGAGAGCTTTTGGACAGTTTTGGAGAGCAGAGATGCTGAGGCAAAGCCAGGTCTAAGCCAGTTTGAGGCAAGGAACCTGTTGAGGTAGAGATGTTGTCGGACGATTTCTGAGAGCTCGGGACATCCGTTTGAGGTGTCGTAAGTTATGCAAGATTATAGAGATCATGGCGAACAAGACCAGATCAGTCTAGAAGCCAATTGGCATTGTAAAGATGTACTAATAAGCTTTTGAAAAGAAATCAAGAAGCCTCCCTCACAGAGAAAAGGCCCGGAGACGTAGGCAAAGTTGTCAAACTCCGTTNTATCAAACTTGTGCATTATGGTTTGCTGTTTTCATTGTTTTTCAAGATCTGAAATTATGTTAATGGCTGTATAATTCATTTGTTTTTCATCGTTCTTTCGTTAAGTTTCCCAATGGTCATTTAATGCATGCAAACAAAACTCAACCATAGTCATTTCGAAAAATCCTGACACATCAAGAGGGAGCATAGTTGTCGTTAGATTAGCTGAGGAGGATAGATCTGGGCCATCATATCTAGCACAGGGAGCCGGTAGCCATTGGATCCGAGAGAAGGTGCATGAGGTTTAACCCTCGTATATGCAAAGGGAAGGATTTGACGAAATATTGAAAACATCGAGACCATCCACAAGGAGGACATGTGGCGAGTGGTCGAGGTTTCGAGGAAATCCCCAAAAGGCCCATTTCGGTATTTTGGCTACCGAAAGATACAAAGGGTAAGAGTCAGAACTCTTGACCCATGAAATCCTAAAAGAAGGTATGTCGTCGGATCAGGGGAGGCTCACAGTCATTGATCTCCCTTTGGAGTGGAATTTCGGCAATTTGGGATTAAATATTTCGGCATTCTGGGACTCGAGAGTTCGAAGGGTCAAGAACTATTGCAGCAGAGTCGTGAAATCCCGAAACGCAAAAATCAAAAGCATTCGGAGGGATAGGGTCACGTAGAGAGGAGTTGGGGCACTTTGGGTTGTAAATCCCAAAGTTGCGAAATGGGAAAAGTGTCTTTTGGCTTGGCATTTCGGCATTTCAAAAATACCGAGGACAAGAAGTTAGGGCACTTCATGTTGAAACCCCGGAAGTCATGAAATGTGATGTATATTTCGAGTGGGGCTTCAGTCACACATTTTGGCATTTCGGGGTTCGACATTTCAGCACTTCTGAGGACAAGGAGCTGGGGCGCTTTGTGTTCGAAACCCCCGAAGTCGCGAAATGCGACATGTGTGGGCGTGCGGTCATAGAGAAAAAGGTCACATGGACCGAGATGTGGGCCAGGGGATAATCATCAATTGAGTCCATTTCAACATTTTGGCATTTCGGAGTTTGAGGGATTGAAGAGACAGAGACTCGACATCAGGATTCCCAAAGTAGCGAAACCTAAAATCCCTTTTCAAAAAAGGTCATGGTCATATATGGTGGCCATGTACAGGTGAAGACTCATGCCTAGGGCACGTTGTGCAGGTGGGGTTTTCATGAAGGACCTGTGGATCAGATTCATGGGGTTCTAGTGAGGGCCCGAAAGAACTAATTCAGTTCTGTGGATTCAAAGGAGAGCGATCCTATGCAGATTCTTGGCCCGAGGGTTGATGGGTCTACACCAGAGTGGTATGAAAGCCTGATTTTGTTTGTATATTTCAGGTAGAGGGAGTTAGAGGAAAAGGAGTAGTCTGATATACACCAGAGTGGTATCAGAGCCACTTTTTGTCTGTAGACTGTAGGCAGAGGAGGGCAAAGGAGGAACAAAAGAAAGTTGTTATTTTTGTTTTTGGATAGCAGGCAGGAGATACAAATTATAGTCTGATACCAGCAGAGTGGTATCAGAGAAAGACTTTGTCTGTATATTTTAGATGAAGAGGATTGAAGAGATTGTTGCAGGACGCAGTAACAAATAGACAGTCAGGTCGACTGTAAGGAAAGGCTAGAAGCACTCACGGTTGTAGAGTGACAACAACAAGTTTGCCAGGAGGGAAGACAGGAACAGGAAGATGATTACTGAAGGCCATGGACATGGTGGAAAGAAGAACCACCAGTAGTAGAGAAAAGTTGATATGGATAAAGAACTCACCGAGATAAGAGCAAGGATTGAAGAGCTTGCACTGCAGATGCAATAGGATGCAAAGTCGCGATGGGTGTATGAATGCCCCATGAAAATGAAAGTAAAGTGGCCAGTCAAAGAATTGTTAGCCAAAGGACAACAGAGATTGTTGAAGAGATGGATGAGGTATGCTGAAAGCCTCAGAGATGAACAAGAAGTGGTTCATGTGTGTGAACCATAAGATGGGAGAAATCTTAGTGATGATGAGGAGAAGAGATCACTAGAAGATCTTGGAGACTGCCAGGCGGGCAGTGAGGAATTTTCAATTTTCCAGGTGGGCAATAAGAAGAGGTCACAGGATGATCTCAAAGACTACCAGGAGGGCAGAATAGAAAATTCAGGTTGCCAGGAGGGCAATGAGATGAGATCGTTGGAGGATCCCATAGACTACTAGGAGGGCAAAGAAGAAATCCCATGTTTCCAGGTGGGCAAGGGAGAGCATATGGGACTGTATGACAGTCTCATGAACTCAGAGGTGAGTTCATATCAGCAAGGAGAGATAATAGAGGAAGACCAAAAGAGAATTATGATGATTGGAGGAATTGAAAAATTCCTGCCACTTAGCCTAGTTGAGGCCAACATGTGTGTTATCGATGCAACAATAGTAGGAGGACAACCAGCAGAGACTGTCAAAGAAGAGGAAGAAATGGAGTAGACCCTGATGTTTTCCCAAGGAGAAGAATAAGAGCATTCAACCAAGTTGCTCAAAATTTTCAGCCAGGATGCTAGAATAGAAATGATTGCAGCACTAGAGCTTGCAGAAGAAGAAGAGGAGGAGGAAGTAGACATCATGGATTTTGTTGATCTGTATGAAGAATTGGAAACCCTGGAGAAGAGGGTGATAGTGCAAAGCTTGCACATCCAACAGATCAGGTTGGAGACAGATGGAGGTGCTTACAATCCTGGGGAGAAGCTGGAAGAAGATGGAAGTATGCCAACAGGAGAAATGGCAGTAGTAGAAATTCCATAGGGAGAGGTTGAGCAACAGTTCAGTGAGAATATTGTAGAATTGGAGTGTGCAGTAGAGTGGCTAACTAGTGCCACAGAAGAGGAAAAAGATGGCATGGGAGATCTAGTTGATCTACCCATTTGCAAGGAAGAAGTGTACTCGAGGAGACTGCAAGGACAAAGCCAACCATTGTAGAAGCTAGATGAGGAGATCAAGGAGATCAGAAATATGATTTTGAAGTCAACACAGGAAGTTGCCAGCAAAGAGAAGCTGAGCAGAGGAGAACCTGCAAGAGCAGCAGGAAAGCAGAAGATGCAGTCGCAGCAGCGAAGCAATGGAGTGGATGGACAACTCCAAAGAACTGTTTGGGATCCAGGTGGATTCTTACAGCCATGCTTGGAAGCTCATGAGTAGGAGCTCATGAATTTTTCACAGTAGAGGACTATGATGCAGGAGCATCGCTCCAAGCTAGCTACGTGCCATCCAACCATCATATCAAGCGCACATTCAATGGAAGGAGAGAGGCGTAGCCCTCTCAATTTTGAAATTTTAAAACTTGTATTAAATGTTGTAAGGCTGGAAGAGCCTAAAATCCATGAATGTGTGCATGCTTTAGATAAATTTTGCCTTAAATGGTTGTAAGGCTAAGATCTAGATCTGATTCGGACTAGACATCCATTCAATGTAATTGAATGTAAATTTATGAGAGTTGGTGAGATGGAGGGAAGAGCTCGAGGAACCCCTCTTTGTAAAAAAGGATCCTTTTGTATCGATAGAATTAGTCAGTAGAGAAAGGGGGAAGAAGAGAAGAGAATAAAGAATAGGTTAGAGAAAGGAGAAGAGAGTCGAGACTCTATTGCAGTCCAATCTCAAACACATGGTAAAGAGGCATTTCTTGATTAACACAAACATAGCAGTTTTTCCTGCATGTTGTTGTTCATGAGTTTGTGAGTTCATGAATGAATTCCTTATATGTGTTGATGATATGTCGTAGATGTATGTTAGTTTGCATTTGTAGGTTACATATAGAATTTGTTGTCTGTTGGGTGCTTTGATTCCAGGTCTGGTTCTTTGTGGATTCATGCAAGAGGTTGCACGACAAAACACTGCGGGTTCTGTAAGCCAGTGCAAGGAGTGCACTTCTAAATTCTACAGAATTTCAGACAAAGACATGCCAGGAGGGCACACCAGAGGAAGTATTAGACTCAAGGAGGAAGCCTCAAGGTTGTTGAACACCTTGGAGGTAAGGCTGTGTAGAGGAAGACATAGAGGAAACAAAATCAGTGAGGATTATGGGGAAGCTCTACCAGAAGGGAATTGAGCAAGTGCATAGAGTGCATGGGAGATAACTCTACTTAGAGTTCGGTGAGAAGACAGAGTCACTGAGGATTCTGGATAACTCTTCTAGGAGGGAATTGAGTTGGTGCAAGTGTTCACAAAAGGAACTCTTTCGATTTCTGAGATAAGAGAAGTGTCAAGGAGAAGGAAATTACAGAGATACTAAACATTTTGTGAAGAAAGGCTCTGCAAGGTGTGCATCAAGAAGAAGAAATCCAGGAGGGAATGAAGCATTTATTTGCAAGAAATACTTCGAATTGAGTTATCCAAAAACTCAGCAGCATAAGGAGTGTGTGAATAAGAACTTGTCTGAAGTTCTTAAGCTCAGAAGAATAATGTAAGGAGTGCGCTTAGAGTGAACTTGTCTCAAGTTCAGAAGCTCAGGAGGAACAGTTCCTTTGCACACAGAGAAGCAGTTGAGAGGATCAGAACATTGAGAAACCTTTCAAGGTTTTTGAGTTGACCAAGATTAGTATGGATAGCACAATTGTGTGCAGGGACCTTGTAAGGAGTGCAGAGGTCGAGAAACCCTTCGAGATTTCATAGTCAACAAAGACTAGGAGAGACAACGTCCTAAGAATGTAGGGAGGAGCCAAGGATATAGGCTTCACAGCAGAGGAATCAAAGTGATGCAGGAGCTTCGCCCCAAGCCAGCTACGTGCCAGCTAGACAACACATCAAGCCTGCATTCAATGGAGAAAGGGAGAGGTGCAACCTTCTCAATTTTGAAATTTGATATTTCAATAAACGATTGTAAGGCTGAGATCTAGGTCCAATTCAAACTAGACAGCCATTCAATGTAATTGAATGTAAATTTATGAGAGTAGGTAGCTTGAAGGGGAGAGCTCGAGGAGTTCCTCTTGGTAAAAATATCTTCTTTGTATCTAGTAGAGAGAATACAATTCAAAAAATAACAGAGTAGAGAAGGAGAGAAGAGAGGAGAGTCGAGACTTTGTTGTATTCCGAGCTCGAACACATTGTAAAGAGACATTTCTTGATTAATACAAACAGAGTAGTTTTTCCTGCATGTTGTTGTTCAAGAGTTTGTAAGTTTATGAATGAATTCCATATATGTGTTGATGATATGTTGTAGATGTTTGTTAGTTTTCATTTGTAGGTTACATACATAAGTCGTTGTCTATTGGGTTCCTTGATTTCAGGTCTAGTTCTGTGTGGCCTCATGCAAAAGGTTGCACGACAAAAAACAACGGGTTCTGTAAGCCAGTGCATAGAATGCACTTCTGAATTCTAAAGAATTTGGACAGAGACGTGCTAGGAGGTTGCACCAGAGGAATTCATTGACTCACGAGGAATCCTCAAGGTTGTTTAATACGTTGGAGGTGAAGACTATGCAGAGGAAGACACAGAGAGGACAGAATCATTGAGGATTATGTGGAAGCTCTGCCAGGAGGGAATTGAGCAAGTGCATAGAGTGCACATGAGAGAGCTCTACTTAGAGTTTGGCGAGAAGAAAGAGTCACTGAGGATTCCGGAGAACTCTGCCAGGAGGACATCGAGTTGGTGCAAGAGTGTACAGAAGAACTCTATTCTAAGTTTAGAGGAAGGAGAAGTGTCCACAAGATGAGACACTCACAAGGTTACTGAACACCCTGTAGGCTCAACAAAGTGTGCTTGAGCATAAGTTACCAGAGAGAACTTATATCCATTCAAGGAGAGAAAGGGACATAGACACTTTGAGGTCAGAGCCACAGATAAGCTCAGGATGGATAACACAGTTGTGTGCAGGGACCCTGCAATGAGTGCAGAGGTTGAGAAACCCTTTGAGGTTTCAGAGTGAACAAAGATCAGGAGGAATAGTGCCTTTGCGCATAGAGAAATAGCCAAGAGGAGTAGGAAGTCGAGGAACCCTTAGAGGTTTCACAATTGACAAATCTCAGGAGGAACAATGTCCTTAGAATGCAGGTGAGACCAGGGTTGCAGGACTCGCAAAAGGAAGCATTGAAAGCCGAGACCTTCAAGCGTTTGAAATATTCCAAGGGGAGAAAAGAAGAAAAAGCTCAGGAGGGAGCTATAGCTACGGTTGATTTGGCACTGTAGAAAAGATCTGGACTATTGAGTTTCATGTCTAGGAAGCAAGAGGAGAGTGCCGAGGAGGAAGAGATCTGGGCTGTCATATCTGGGCGCACAGACCGATAGCCATTGGATCAGGGAGAAGTTGCATGAGTTTTAACCCTCGTATGCAAAGAGGGGACCGAAAGGCCTATTTTGATGTTTTCAGCTACTGGGAGATGCAAAGGGAAAAATTTAGGACTCTTAACCCACAAAATCCCGATACAACATGAGCCCTCAGATCGAGGGAGGCCCATAGCCGTCGATCTCATTGAAGGCACAAAATTGGTATTTTAGGCTTTGATACTTCAACATTTCGGATATCAGGAGCTTGAAGGATAAAGGATTATAGAAGTCTTGCATCACAAAGTCCCGAATCATGAAAACATGAAAGCATTCAGGGGAATAGCGCTAGGTCACGGGACAGGGTCAAAGATCGACATTTCAAGGTTTGGCTTTTTGGCAGTTTCAAGGAAAAGGAGGTGGGGCACTTTGGGTTGAAAACCCTGAAGTCACGAAATGCAACATACCTTTGGAGTGGGATTGCGGTCACACATTTCGGTATTTCAACATTTAGAGAATCCCGAAGACAAGGAGTTGGGGCACTGGGTGTTGAAAACCCCAAAGTTGCGAAATACGACATGGATTTGGAGAAGGGATGTGGTCACAGAGGATGCAGTTGCATAGACTGGAATTTTGGCATTTCATCATTTCGGAGTTCGAGGGATCGAAGAGTCAGAGACTCATGACATGAGGATTCACGAAATCGCGAAACCCAAATTTCCGTTTCGAAAAAGGGTCATGGTCATGCTTGGAGGCCATGTGGAGGTGAAGGATCGAATTCATGGGGTTCTGGTAAGGGCTCGAAAGGACTATTCCAGTTCTGTGGATTCGAGAAGGAGAATTATCTTGTGCGGATCTTGGCCCGAAGGTCGGGGGGTCTGCATCAACTAGTATCATAGCCACTTTCTATCTGTAGACTGCAGGAAGAGGGAGGCAAAGGAGGAACAAAAGAAATTTGTTATTATGGTTTTCGGATAGCAGGCAGGAGATACAGATTACAATCTGATACCATCACTATGGTATCAGAGCTTGATTTTTCTGTATATTTTAGGCAAAGGGATCTAGAAGAAAAGGAGCAGTTTGATACAATCATTGTGGTATCAGAGAAGGACTTCATCTATATATTTCAGATGAAGAGGATTGAAGAGATTGTTGCAGGATGCAACAACAAATAGACAGTTAGGTCAACTATAAGGAGAGGTTGGAAGCACTCATGGTTGCAAAGTGACAACTACAAGTTTGCTAGGAGGGAAGACAGGAACAAGGAAATGGTTGTTGAAGGCCATGGACGTGGTGGAAAGAAGAACCACCAGCAACAGAGCAAGGATAAGATGGACTAAGAACTCACCGAGATAAGAGCGAGGATGGAGGAGCTTGCATTTCGAATGTAGCAGGATGCAAAATCGCGATGGGTATATGAATGGCCCATGAAAATGAAAGTGAAATGGCCAGTCAAGAAGTTATTGGCCTGAAGACAGTGGAGACTATTGAAGAGATGGCTGAGGTATGCTGAAAGCATTAGAGATGAATAGGAAGGGGTTCACGTCTGTGAACCAAAAGCTAGGAGAAATCTCAGTGATGATGAGGAGAAGCGATCACTGGAAGATCTCAGAGACTTCCAGGAGGTCAGAACATAAAATTCGAGTTGCTAGGAGGGCAATGAGATGAGATCGTTGGAGGATCCCATAGACTACCAAGAGGGAAGAGAAGAAATCCCAAGTTGCCAAGTGGGCAAGGGAGAGTAGATGAGACTATCTGAAAGTTTCATGAACTTAGGGGTGAGTTCATGTCAACAAGGAGTGTTGATGGAGATGGGATCGATTGATCTCATAGACTACCAGGAGGGAAGAGAAGAAATCCCATGTTTCTAGGTGGGAAAGGGAGAGAATATGGGACTATATAATAGTCTCATGAACTCAGAGGTGAGTTTGGATCAATGAGAGGAGCTGACACAGAAGGATTAGAGGAATATTCTGATCATTGGAGGGATAAAGGTATTCTTACCATGTAGCCCAATTGAGGCCAGTGTGTGTGTTGCCGATGCGGAAACAACAGAAAGACATCCACATGTGATTGTCACGATGAAAATGGAGTAGATATCAGAGGCTTCCCAAGAAGAGGAAAAGGAGAATTTGGAAGAATGGCTTGAAATTTTCAGCCAAGAAGCTGAAGGGGAGACAACTGTAGTACTGAAGCTGACAACAAGGGAAGAAGAAGAGCATGTAGATAAGATGATCACTCCATGGGAGATGGAGTTAGAGATGCTAGAGGATTCGTTGAACCATCCAGAGCTAGTAGATGACTGCTATGAGCATACAATCATGCATATGTTAGCAGAGGATCATTCCAAGGAATCGCTCATAAATTTCAGCCAGGGAGCTGAACAGATGATAACTACAGTGTCGAGGCATGTAGGAAAAGATGAAGGAGAATTCCAATCTGAGGAGTAGCTGGAGAAAGATGGAATTCAACTAGCACAAGGAGAAATGGCAGAAACAAAGCTGTCAGAGGAGGAAGCTGAGCAGCATCTCAGTGATGAAATTGCAAAATTGGAGTCTGCAGCAGAGTAGCAACTCAATGCCACAAGAAAAGGTAAGGACAACATGGGGGATCATGATGATCTACCCATTTGAAGGGAGGAAGTGCAGCAGAGAAAAATTCAAAGGGAGATCCAGTTGTGGAAGCAGCTGGATGAGATAATTGAGGAGTTTAGAAAGTTGATGATCTGATTAGTAGAAGCGGTCAGTGAAGAGAAGCTGAGTAGAGGAGAACCTGCAAGAGAATCAGATGCAGCAGCAGGAGTGAAGTGATGGAGCGTATGGACAACTCCAAAGAACTGTTTGGGATCCATGTGGATTTCAACAGCGATGCGGGGAAGCTCATGAGCAAGAGCTCATGAATTTTTCACAGCAGAGGAGTATGATGCAGGAGCATCGCTCCAAGCCAACTACACGCCATCTAGACTACACATCAAGCACACATTCAATGGAGAAAGGCAGAGACCCAGCCTTCTAAATTTTGAAATTTGATATTTCAAGAAATGATTGTAAGGCTGAGATTTAGGTTCGATTCAGACTAGACAGCCATTCATTGTAATTGAATGTAAATTTATGAGAGTAGGTAGCTTGGAGGGAATAGTTTGAGGATCCCCTCTTGGTAAAAAGATGTTCTTTGTATTTAGTAGAGAGCGTAGATTTTAGAAAAGAACAGAGTAGAGAAGGAGAGAAGAGAGGGTCACTGAGGATTCTGGAGAACTCTTCTAGGAGGGCATCGAGTTGGTACAAGAGTGCACAGAAGAACTCTATTCCGAGTTTGGAGGAAGGAGAAGTGTCCACAGGAGGAGACACTCACAGGGTTACTGAACACCCTGCAGGCTCAACAAAGTGTGCTTGAGCATAAGTTGCTAGAGAGAACTTATATCCGTTCAAGGAGAGAAAGGGACAGAGACACTTTGAGGTTAGAGCCATAGATAAGCTCAGGACGGATATCACAGCTATGTGCAGGGACCCTACAAGGATTGAAGAGGCTGAGAAACCCTTTGAGGTTTTAGAGTGAACACAGCTCAGGAGGAATAGTGCCTTTGTCCATAGGGTAATAACTAAGAGGAGTAGGAAGTCGAGGAACCCTTAGAGGTTTCATAATTGACAAAGCTTAGGAGGAACAACCTCCTTAGAATGCAAGCAAGACAAAGGTTGCAGGACTCACAAAATGAAGCATCGAAGGCCAAGACCTCCAAGCATTCGAAATATTCCAAGGGGAAGGAAGAAGCAGAAGATCAGGAGGGCGCTACAACTGTCCTTGATTGGGAACTAGAGAAAAGATTTGGACCATTGAGTTTCGTGTCCAGGCAGCAGGAGGACAATCCACAGGAGGAAGAGATCTGGGCCGTCATATTTGGGCGCATGGAATGATAGGCATCGGATCCAGGAGAAGCTACATAAGGTTTAACCCTTATATGTGAAGAGGGGACCGAAAGGCCTATTTCAGCGTTTCGGCTATCAATATATGCAACAGGAAAAAGTCGGGACTCTTGACCCACGAAATCCCGATACAACATGCGTCGTCGGATCGAGGGAGGCCCATAGCCGTCGATCTCGTTGAAAGTGCAAAATTGGTATTTTGGGCTTTGGTACTTTGGCATTTTGGATACCGGGAGCTTGAAATGGAAAGGATTGTAGAAGCCTTGCATCGCGAAGCCCTGAATCACGAAAACCCAAAAGCATTCGAGGGAATAGCACTAGGTCGCGGGACAGGGTCAAAGATCGGCATTTCGGGGTTTGAATTTTTGGCAGTTCCATGGACAAGGAGCCGGGCACTTTGGGTTGAAAACCTCGAAGTCATGAAACGTGACATACCTTTGGAGTGGGACTGCGGTCACACATTTCGATATTTCATCATTTCAGGGTTTGGCATTTTGGGAAGCCCGAAAATAAGGAGTCGGGGCACTGGGTGTTGAAAACCCCGAAGTCACAAAATGTGACATGGATTTGGAGAAGGGATGTGGTCATGGAGGACACAATCACATAGACTGGAATTTTGACATTTCATCATTTTGGAGTTTGGGGGATCGAAGTGTCAGAGACTCGTGACATCGGGATTCGCGAAATCGTGAAACCCAAATTTTCGTTTTGGAAAAGGGTCGCATTCATGCCTAGAGGTCGTGTGGAGGTGAAGGACCTGTGGATCGGATTCGTGGGGTTCTAGTGAGGGCCCGGAAGGACTATTCCAGTTCTGCGGATTCGAGAAGGAGAATGATCCTGTGCGGATCTTGGCCTGAGGGTCGGGGGGTCTGCATTACAAAGGCTGAGACCTTTGAAACTTTGGGAAATATTCTAAGGCAGGAAGAAAGAAGCACAAGCTTAGGAGGGAGCACGAATGTCGTTAGATCAGCTGAGGAGGACAGATCTAGGTTGTCAGATCTAGCACAAAGAGCCAATAGCCATCATATCCAGGAGAAGGTGCACGAGGTTTAACCCTCGTATATGCAAAGGGAAGGATTTGATGAAATCCCAAAAACATCATGACAATCCACAAGGTAGACATGTGGTGAGCAGTTGAGGTTTCAGGGAAATCCCCAAAAGGCCCATTTCGGCATTTTGGCTACCAGGAGATACAAAGGGTAAGAGTCAGAACTCTTGACCCACAAAATCCCAAAAGAAGGTAAGTCATCATATCAGGGGAGGCTCACAACCGTTGATCTCCCTTTGTAATGGAATTTTGGCATTTTGGGATTCGGTATTTTGGCATTCCAGGACCCGAGAGTTCGAAGGGTCAAGAATTGTTGCAGCGGAGATGCGAAATCCCGAAACATGAAAACTGAAAGCATTCGGAGAAATAGCACTAGGTCATAGGACAGGGTCACGTGGACAGGAGCCGGGGCACTTTGGGGTGTAAATCCTGAAGTCGCGAAATGTGAAAAGCATCTTTTGGCTTGGCATTTCAACATTTCGGCATTTCAGAGTTTGGTATTTCGAAAATCCCGAGGACAAGAAGTCGGGGCACTTCGTGTTGAAACCCCCAAAGTCATGAAACGCGACGTGTCTTTGGAGTGGGGATGCAGTCACACATTTTGTCATTTCGGGGTTCGGCATTTCGGCGCTTCTAAGGACAAGGAGATGAGGCGCTTTGTGTTTGAAACCCTTGAAGTCACGAAACGTGCCATGTGTGGGCCTGTCATCACAGAGAAAGAGGTCACATGGACCAAGATGTGGGCTAGGGGCTAATCATTGATTCAGTCCATTTCAATATTTCATCATTTTGGAGTTCGGGGGATCGAAGAGTCAGAGACTCGACATCAGGATTCCCGAAGTCGTGAAACCTGAAATCCCTTTTCGGAAAAGGTCATGATCATATCTAGTGGTCATGTAGAGGTGAAGACTCATGCCTAGTGAATGTTGTGGAGGTGGGGTTTTCATGAAGGACCCATGGATTGGATTCGTGGGGTTCCAGTGAGGGACCGAAAGAACTAATTCAATTCTACGGATTCGACGGAGAGAGATCCTGTGTGGATTCTCGGCCTGAGGGTCGAGGGGTCTGCACCATGCACCACTCCAGTCCTGGCCCTTCTTGATTTCACAAAGACATTTGTCTTGGAATTTGATGCTTTAGGGAAAGGAATTGGTGTTGTCCTTATGCAAGAGGGTCAAACTTTGGCTTTTACCAGCAAATGATTTTCTCAGGGAAATTTGGGCAAATCAATCTATGAAAAGGAAATGTTCGCTATTCTTCATGTCGTTGATCTTTGGCTCCGATATCTATTGTGGAAACACTTCCAAATTAAGACAGATCATCAAAGCATCAAGTATTTTCTGGAACAACTCATTTCCTCCCCAGAGAAGCAAAAATGGGTGACTAAGCCTTTTGTATATGATTATGATATCATTTACAAGAAAGGAAAAAACAATGTGGCTATGGATGCACTTTCCCAAAAATATGAAGATGAAGGGTCTCTTTTTTATCTCTCCTTCATTGTACTAGATTGGCTCCAACTTGTTCGCCAGGAATGGCTACACGAACCCAAAAATTCGCATCTGATACAAAAATTGTAGTCCAATTCTCCATTTTCCCCAGGGTAATCTTGGCTCCATGATGAGCTTCGATACAAAGGTTGTTTGTATTTAAGTAAACAATCAAGCATTAAATCCACGGTACTTGCTGAGCTTCACGCGACACCCATAGCTGGGCACTCCGGGTTTACCAAAACCTATGATAGGGTCAAAAGTTATTTTTTTTGGGATGGTATCAAGCAAGAAGTTTGTAATTTTGTGGTTGAATTTGATGTGTGTCAACGCAACAAGGGAGAAAAAATAAAATCTCCTGGCACACTACAACTGCTTCCGATTCCACCCACTATTTGGCGGGATATATCTATGGATTTTACTATATGCTTACCTAAATCGGGAAATAAATCAGTCATCATGGTGGTAGTTGATCGTTTTTCCAAGTATGCTCATTTCTGTGCTCTTCAACACCCATTTACGACATCCACTCTAGCTCAACTTTTCATGGATCAGGTCTTCAAGCTTCATGGGATGTCGCATTCTATTGTTTATGATCGTGACCCAACTTTCACCAACAATTTTTGGAAATAACTATTCAAGATACAAGTCACCCAATTTCATATCATCACAGCTTAACATCGCCAGACTAATGGTCAAACTGAAGTTGTCAACAAGTGTTTGGAAACATATTTGAGATTTTTTTCCTTGGAAAGGAAAAATTAGTGGGATCAATTGTTACCACTACTTGAATGGTGTTACAACACTTTTTACTATGCAACTACCCATGTGACTCCTTTTGAAGCGATATATGGACATAAGACACCTTCAGTTTTCTCATATTTTCCAGGTGTCTCGAAGGTCCATGCATTTGAACAAACGCTTATAGTTCGAGAGGCTATTCTTTGTACCCTCAAAGAGAATTTGGTCATGGTATCGAATCGCATGAAGAAACAAGTAGATCAAGTTCACTGTGAATGTCAATTTGTATAAGGGGATCAAGTGTTTCTTCGACTGAAACCTTACAAGAAAAAATCCCTTAAGGCTGACCATTCTTAGAAACTGGCACCCAAATTTTATGGTCCTTATACCTTTCTCAAGTATGTTGGACAGGTGGCCTATCAGTTAGCTTTGCCCAGTCATTCTAAGCTCCATCATGTTTTTCATGTTTCCTGCTTAAAGAAGGTGATTGGAAATAAGTGCCAAAATCAAACCAACCTTCTCGAGTTGGACGAAGAAGGCTCCATTTTGCTATAGCCACAAGCCATTTTGGACCAGTGTGAGAATTGTATGCTTGAGAAGATCATCAAGGAAGTGTTATTCTAGTGGAAAGATACAACTCCAACAGATGCCACTTGGGAACCAACTACCATTCTGCATCAATTTCCACATCTCAAGCCTTGAGGACAAGGTTGTTTTTAAGGGGGAGGACATCTTAGGGACCTAATCCTTCATGTAGGTAGAATAGTATATTCCATTGTAATAAAGGTCAATATTAATAAGGCTTAGCAATAAGGAATAATAATTCCAATGTAAGAAGACCTAATAGAAGCTTTTGCTTTTACAAGGACCTTCCTCTAGATGATTCTTTTGATAGACATATTTAATATAAATAGGAGTTGAGGGTATGAGAAATTTTGTCTTGGATATTATTTTAATAGATATCTTCTCTACTAGAGGTTTCCCCCTAGAAGAGGCAAGTGAACATTTCTCTCAGTAATCAAAGTTCTCTTTCTGGTGTTATTCTGGTATCATTTTGGTATTATTGTTGTGTTGTTCTAGTTATATTGTTGTTCATTTTCTATTTCTAGCTATTTATTTATGTTCTACATAATTTTTATATATGGAATATTACAATTGAAGATATCATGGATATAAGAATTGAAACACTATTAAAAGTCATTTTGGATGTGTTTTGATCAAATATCTATAACTCCCATCTCATTATTCAAATTTGATATTCAAAGACATCCTAAATTCCATGGGATTTAACCAGAATCTTGGGATTCTTAGACAAGTTGTCAGAAAGTTTCTTGGAATCAGTTATAACATAGATGAATGAACCACAACCTACAATGATAGGCCTAGCTCTCGAATGGCTACTGGCTCAGATATTGCCTATCAAAGCGCAAGGAATGTACCATAACGAGCTATCAAAATTAAATGGGCTTTGCAGCTATAGGATCTAGAACAATCTATAAAACAAGAATGGATGTCATATTAATAATCTCTCAAATTGGATGTTCTCTAGTTTCTTATGGGTCTTGATCTTGATAAAATGGATCAAGGTAAAGTGGGTCTCAATCGGTCGGCTCATATGTTGGTGGATAAAAAATATAAATTGATTCTTCGATTGGTTCAATTACATTTGTATCCCAAATTGGATATGGAATGGGGGATTTGAAAACTCAATCAATTGGATCAACGAAGAATTGCTTGCACCTGTAATGGGATCTGTAACTTGCTATGAATCTTCACCTGAACCTAGATCTGCTACTATTGGCTAGCAAACACTCGATCTCGAAATGAAATAGGTTCCAACTTATGAGTGAAGGGCTCCACCTTTCCTGTAGGGATTTGGGTTCTACAAGTGATTATCTACGTTGATTTCTTATATACGAGAATTCAATGGCATAGGTATATTCAATCCAACCATAGGTTCCAGTAGAAAAGGCATCCAAAGGTATAGAGGAAGAGGATTATTCTTAGGAATGGGAAGGTTTATGAAGCATGGTATTATAATATGTATTGATAAATATGCACATTTCCCTCGCAAAGGCGAAGACATGTAGGGTCTTTGGCAGGAGAAAATGTTGTTAGAGGAGATAAGGAAGAACGGGTAGTAGCAGTTCAAAATCAAGACCCAGTAGAGTATTAACTATGATTGAAGCAAGACCACTCAACCTGGAGTAACTATATTTACATTATTTCTTGAGAGGGTTCATGCCACTCGACCTAAAGTAACCCTCTTTACTCCAATGCCTATGTTCTATGTTCATATGCACATGTGAGGGAAGTTTCTTTCCCAAGAGGGGCCTATGAGACTGGCCATGTAATTTGGTCAGTAGCGAGGTATGTAATTTTTTGTATAGAGAGGAAAATCATGTCCTTGAATTTGTACAGTACTCATAGATGGGGATGGATTGGAGAGGATTTTAAAACATCCTATTTATATCATTTAAGTCACCATATCAGCGAGGAAATATTATTTTTATGTTTTGATAAATCTGGTTGCATATTTTTATGTCTTATTTAATGCACATGTAATTTATTGTGACATTTTCTTTCAATTATATTATTATCTATTGCTTCACATATATTGGCACATATGTTGGGGATGATCCTTCTTGATAGTATTAGGAGATAGAGGAGGCAAATGAGCATCCTTCACGACATAGACCTCACATGCCACACAAGATGAATAGGAGAGTCTGGATAAAGGGGGTAGATTGCCTATGTGGTTTTATGGTTAGTGATGGATTGGTACCTGCACTGGTTCAAGACATATTGTGGGTACCAGAGTTATCTATGATATGGATGAATCTACCGCATGACATGAACTCACTGATGTGTCATATTGTTTATGTCATCAACCTCATCAAGAGGTTGAGGGATCCTTCTCATGTTTCTCATACTTATACTCCATTATCCTTAACACTAGATCGATCCACATCTTCTACTCCACCACATGGTCCTCCTCCTCCTGATTCTACTTCTTCTTCACATGTGTCTACACCATCCTCTGATCCTCCTTCTTTTGATAAACATTCTTTTGCAACATCCACGTCAAATATTTCTCCTACTCCCCCTCCACATGTGTCTACACCATCCATCGATCCTCATGTTCCTTCCCCTCCACATGTTTCTACACCATCCACATACAATTCTCCTCCTCATCCCCATCCACATGTTTTTGCACCATCTAGAGTGTTGGGCATTGGTTTTATCACTTCCCACAATTTTTGCGACATGGGTTAACCCCCTTTCATGGATCCTAAATCCAATGATTATGGTGGATACTAACACCTACGGGTTTTTATCTAATGGAAATCGTAGTCCAAAAAATGGTATCATAGTGACAGGTCTCGAGTTCGAAACTCGCCCAGCACACCACATGTTTATGCACCATCCATAGTGTTGGACACTAGGTTCAACACTTCCCGCGAGTTTCACGACATGGGTTAATCCCATCTCATGGATCCTAAATCCAACGATTGTGGAAGAGACTCACACCTATGGGTTTTGTTCTAAAGACAATCATATTCCAACAAATGGAATCAGAGCGACAGGTATCGAGTTTGAAACTTTTTAAGCACGCATTAGGGGGTATATTGTTGGACATTGGGTTCAACACTTCCATGAGTTTCACGACACGGTTTAACCTCCTCTCATGGATCCTAACTCTAGTGATTGTGGTGGATACTAATACCTATGGGTTTTGGTCTAACGAAAATCATAGTCCAACACATAGATCCTCCATCTTCTCCTCTGCATGTTTCACCATCCATTGATACTCCTCCTCCACTTGTGTTTCCATCCATTAATCCTTGTCCTTATCCTCCACATATTTCATCATCCTCCAATCCTTATCCTTCTCCTCCACATTTTTCATCATCCTCCTACTCCTCCTCATCCTCCTCCTCCTACTCCTCCTCCACATGGGTCAAAATATTTTGATTCTTTGGACATTATGTTCACATCAGGTATTGTTGCACATGTTGATATGGATGGAGACACATTTGATAGTGTATTCTAGTAATTCCTTTCTGTCATAGGTACTGATAGACCCTCTACCTATGGTAGCAGAGACACTGATGCATACAACTCCAGTAGTGGACCTAGCTAGTAGTGGTATTGATTGACATGTATATTGATTTCTCTATATTTGACTTAAGATGTATATATGACATGTTTATTGACAGGTTTATTGATATGTATATCACCCATGTATATTATGTTTTTCATATAATGTTGTGGTTGTTTTTGTTTGATTTATAAAATGTAGTATGAGTATGCTAATGATTAACATTATTAATGGTTTCTCTGTTTTTAAATTAAAATTGAGATTTATCACTCATTTAAATTTGCATCTACCATATAATGTTTGACTTTACTTTTATGAAATTGTTTATTTTGGATTGTTATTGAAAAACGTTATAACCATTAATTCCATATAATGTTTAAATCTTATTTAAGGTGAATTGTTTTTCATACAACAAGACACAATATCTTGATTAAACATGTTTAGAAATAAAAATACTTAAATATGATGAGTGAAATGATTGTGATTTGAATAATTATGTTTTTTTATATATTGTAATAACAACATTATAATATAATTCTACACTAATAACAATGATGATGATGTAAGAGGGATGAAAACCCTAGTTGAGCTCGAGGGTCGAGAGTATGTTGTGTAGCATGTTTCCATGGAGGATCAATGGTGGTTGGATAAACTAGGTTTCTAAGGATCTGATTAATCTAGGGGATTGAGCACTTAAATGGTTCATTAGAAGAGAGAAAACTTTACTTAAACCCCCCTTAGCGTTTAGAGGCTTCCCTCATCAGTAGTGGGTGACAGGTGGAAGGAAATTATGGAAACTCTGGTATGATTTAAACTTTCGTTAGTGCATATAGGGATCTGAGCTGATTTCAAGGTTGAATACAGAGAGGATGAAAAGGACATGGATAATGTATTCCCCATTGATGATGTGTTCATATGTAGCCAAAGAGTAAAGATGAATTAGATTTGGTAGAGTTGGAGCCATTAGATGTGGTTGGAGGTAACATTCCTAAGGAATCACTTCCAAGGGCATTGAACCTTTCAATGTGAGTTGTTGAGAGGATCCAAGTGGACTTAATGAATTAAGGCTCTCCAGATCCTAATGTTGATTGTGTGTCAAGAGGCAGATTTGTTAGATTGAATTCACCGCCCTTCCATGCAAATAGTGAGTCATCAAGAGAAGGGATAAAGGGAGAAACTCAAAATTCCCATTCTGGTTCACCACTTCCAATCCTAATTGTGCAAAACAAAATAAATATGAGGTGTTGGAAAGTCAAAAAGGAAATGCTCATAATGGTTGTGGGTGTGGATGTAGAGATAGGGTCCATCCCTGATATTTTGGGGTGAATGGTCGTGGATCGTTTATATGGTAAAACTATCTACCATTCATCATTTAAGATTAGGTTAGATGAGAATTGGGTTGGGCTTCTTGGTTATTGATCAAAATTCCAGAATTTGGCATGAGGAAAGATTATCTTTAAGTTCCAAAGTAAGGAGGACTTGAAGGAGGTTTTTAATAGAGTCTGGGGCTGGGGGACTTCTGTATTGGTATTGAAGGAATCAATGATCTCTTTTGATCCTACCCATGAATCCAAATCCCCAACAAAATTCTAGGCTATTCTCCCAAACCTGCCATTGGTCTTTGGGAAAGAAGCGGTTTTGGTTTCCATCAAGAATAAAATTTTCAATAATATAATTTGTGAGAATGGTTGGGTAGAGAATATGGATAGGATATGGGAATGGGTTCAAATAGAAGTGTACTTTAACGATGGGTTTTTGGATAAGATCTATTTGCTATGAGGCGACTTCATGTGGTCGCAAAAAAATTACTATTGGAGGGTCCATTTTAGATGTTTTTATTCCCATAGAGTAGGCCATCTGTAGCCTCAGTGTAGAAAAATTATTTCATTCTTCCTTCTCTTTCAAAAAATATGGAAAACGAAGCAATTATCGAAGGAGAGTGATATTGATAAGGTGAAGTCCTCTTCGGGAATACTTGAAAGTGAAAGAAAGTATTTGGACCATGTTTCTCTAGTTTCCTCTCCCAAGAAGGCATGCTTGATATTTTCTACTAGTAAGTCTCACTCTCATGTTGATTCCAATAATTCTTGGAAGTTCTCAATTAATCCATACGTCAATGTGAATTTGGGTCCTTTGTTCCATGTCTCGAATCCCTCATCCTCTCTCGTTAAAAGCCCCGTGGGAATGAAAGTATCATCCTCTTACTTTAATATCCTAAAACCGTCCAATCAAGTGGGGCCATACTTTCTCCCCATGGATATCCCTAAAACAATCCTAATGATGGGCCCTCACGTTAGTCGGAGGACTCGTCCTCCAAACTTTCCTCCAAGTCAACTATCAAGTCTGACTATTTTGTATTTTCCAAAACCAAAAAGGGTTCAGAGGTATTTTTATCCACGGTAATGGCTCTGGATATAGGTGATGGTGGTCATGCAGGCCAAAATTCATTTATTTCCTTAGCCCAGTCAAAGGCATTGAAAGAAATTATGTGTGGAAAATAATATACAATTATTCGGGCTCTCAGAGTAGGGAGAGACCAAGAAGGGGGTCTAAAATTATTATGTTATCCTTCAATGCATGGGGAGTTTGGGGTTCCCAAAAATTCCTAGCCATCAAAAGGATGTTTTAGTGTTGCAAGCCATATTTTGTAATGATTTGGGAAACTATGTGCAGTGGTGTAAAAGCGATAGATTTTTTTCAAAGTTTTTAAAGTGATTGCTCATTATGTACCATCAACTCTATTGAATTATAGGGAGGAATTTTCTTATCATAGACCCATAGGTATAATTATATTTCTTTCTCCATGCGTCCCTTAGGAATCGTGGTGGACTTGGCTGATCTAAATCTGAATTGTTCGATCAGATTAATAAATGTTTATGAACCATATGCAGAAAGGGTTTGTTTTTCGGAAGGGGTGAGAAATTCTATGTTCCTAAATGATCCTAATGTCATATTAGGAAGATATCTCAAATTTAATTCCTCCATTAGGGAGCTTTGGAGATCTCGCCTCCACCAAGATCCAAAATAAAAAAAATTCAATAATTGGATTGAGCATAATAATTTGATTGACCTTGAGCCACTAAAAATATATCAAACTTGGCGAAATAGAAGGAAAGGAAAGGATATGTTGTCCAAGAAGATAGATAGATTTATAATTTCATAAAGGATGATTAATTATTGATGGAAAATCAAATCTAAAGTGGTACTGGGGGGAATATTTAATATCATTCACATAGTGATGGAGGTTGATAGGAAAATCTCTAGGGCACCTACCCCTATAAAATTCAACCACGCTTAGATCTTGGAGGAGGATTTCAAAAAACTTATAATTTCTATATGGATTCCCTTGGTTGATTACGTTGGTCATTCCTACATGCCATTTCCAGACAATATTTCTCGAGTTAAAAAATCTATCAGTCATTGGGCCAAAACTTTCAATGAGAAATTGTCCTTGCAACTTCAAGAACTGGAGAATCGGATTTGTTCCTTGTTGATTGATGGATAGGTAGACTGAATTTCAAAAGAGGATGGTTTAAATATGAGTAAGTTAATTCAAAAAATAAAATATCTACTAGATTATGAGGAAACCAAGTGGTCGCTAAAAATAAGAGCTACATGGTTAAAGGAGGGATATGGAAACACAAAAATTTTCCATAAATTTGCAAGTCAACACAAAATGAGATCCTAGAGGGTGTTTGGTCTCTTCATTTGAGTACATTGTTGAAGCAAGGAATTATTTCTTCTCAAATATTTTTAAGGCCCCTCCTGTATGCCCTATTGCTGAAATTATGAAGGTAATATCCCTATTTCCGAAGTCCATAATGGAAGAGATCAATGAATCTATTCAATAGGAGATTTTGTAAAAATAAATTCTATCATCTCTTTCTTCTTTCCAAAAAAGTAAGAGTCTTGGATCTAATCTCCTCATTGTATAATTCTACTTAGGTTTTTATGAGTTTCTATAACATGATCTTTTGAAAATAGCTCTTGAATATCAAAGTTCTGAAAAAGTGTGGGGTTCCTTTAATTATACCTATCTAGCTCTAATCCCTAAGAAAAAGGAGTCAGTCTCCTTCGAGGATTTTAGGCCAATTTCTTGTCACAACCTGATATATAAGTTCATCACCAATATCATATCCAATCACTTAAAGCCTCTTTTTATTGAAACATTTTTTGAAGAACAATATGGTATTCTCAACGGGTGCTAGATCCATGATGCTCTTTAACCCATGAAGTTCTTCATTCCATAAAACCTAGAAATATTCCCTCCATTGTTATGAAGTTGGATCTTTCCAAGGCCTATGACAAGGTTAATTGGACTTTTTTTATATTATCCCTTATCCAAATGGGGGCTAATTTAAACTCAATGAATTGGATTATAGGTTTCATAGAGTCTTAATTCTTTGTTGTTCTAATTAATGGTTTTCCATATGAATTTTTTTGTTCATCATGGGGCCTTCATTAGGGACTTACTGTGTCCCCTTGTATCTTCCTCTTAGTTGCAAATGGTCTGAGAAAACTAATCGTCCATGCCTAAAGGAGGGTTCTAATCATAGGACTAAAAATAACGTTAGTAGAAATCCTAACTCATTTGTTATATGTTGATGATGTAATAATTTTTAGTGTAAGGTAAGCTCGTGAGTTTAAAACATGGAAATAAATCATGGGTTCCTTTTTTGTAGAAAATAGAATGAAAATGAACTTGGAAAAATTAAGCTTTCTCTATAAAGAATTGAGGGAGGATGTCAAGACCCAGTTAATGGAAATCCTTCCTTTCACTTGTAGAAGTATCAAATTAGGGATGAAGTATCTTTGGTTTGAACTTAAACCAAACCCATATTCTTATGATGACTAGGTATGTATCATAAAAAAATTTCAAGCAAGGATTTCCTCCTAGACGCATTATTGACTTTCACGAGGAGGAAGATTGGTCTTGTGGAAATCAGTTCTCAACAACATTTTAGTGTATTGGAAAATGATCACCAAAATCCCAAAAGGAATTTTATCAAGAGTAAGGAAGTTATGCTTTATGTTCCTATGGAGGGGAAGAAGGGACTCTAGAGTAATCCCACTAGTTAAATGGAATTTCATTGTTATTCATAAGTAGCTCAGGATATGGGGTATTAAAAATATCTTCTGGTTCTGCAAATCATTGGTAGCAAAAAACATGTGGAGAGTCATTCATAATAAAATATTATGGGTTTGAATCTTCTCTTCCAGGTACTTTCCTATTTTATCGAGAGTGGATTGGCTCATATCACCATGAAATTCAGGGGTAAATGGTTCAATAGGGTGGAAAGATATAATCGAGGATTTTCCTTTGATCATAAATTGGTTAGCTTGGAAAATTGGAAATGGGAAGAATATTAGGATTGGTGAGGATACTTGGGTCAATTCGAGTCTGGGACTCAAATGTTTTGGGGTGTTGGTTGATGAGATAAATGTCAGAGGGGTCTATTCTATTTGGGATTATCGAGAAGGAGGTGTGGATGTGTTGGGCACAGTGATTGGAAGTTTGCAAATAATTTGGAATTATAGGAGAAATAAAAGAAGGAATGGGAGGTCTATATAGGTTTGTTGAACTCTAATTTTATCATTCTATATGAGGAGGAATATTTTGTAAGTTGGGTGAGGAATGAGATTACAGGATGCTACACATTGAAATTAGGTTATCAAACACTAGTTGAGAAAGAATTTGAGGGAGAGAAGAAATGGTGGTGACCCTTTTCTGGCACCTTCACTCCTATAAAGGTGAAAATATTGATGTGTCTCGCGATGCAAAATAAAATTATCAGATGGGAAAATGAGCTAAAGTAGTGGTAGTCAAGGCCTAATCATTGTGGTTTTTGCAATGTAGAAGAAGTTATATATTAGCATATATTCATATCCTTCTCTTTGTCGTAGAAGGTGTTGTTTAATGCCTCAGCGATGTTTAATATTATATCACATAAATTGGAAGGTGAGCTTTGTTTGTGGTTAAAACAATGGAGGGATGATGCTAGAATCCAATAATTTTGGTCTTTTCCTTTCTTCTTAACTTATTTTATTTGGTGGGTGATAAATGTTATTATTATACAGGACAAGTTTATTCCTTCAGGGGCATTTGCTGGTATGGTCTCAAAGTTGTCCCATGAGTTCAAGTTGGAGAATAAAATCCCCAAGATTAAGAAGATAACCAGGTTTTCTATAGAAATAGATATCCCTTAGGGATATTTTGATGGGGAAAGTTAAGGTCACCCGACATGATGTGGAGTAGGGTATATTTTATATATTTCTAAAACACATTTATTTAATATCCATTATGCTCCAAGAAACAGATCTAATACTAAAGCTTATTTATTTTCTCTATGGGCCTTTCTATTTTTGGCAAACTCTTTAAATTTGAGAAAAGTTTATATTTTAGGGGACTCAAAGGTTTTGATAAAGTGGGTTAATGGGAAACATTATTCACAAGTGGTGAGTCTTAATTCATTGAAGGCACATATTCACTCTTTCCTCTATGAGCTAGAATGGTTTTCTTGCAACCATATCTATAGGGATCTCAATTCTACAACAAACAAGCTATCAAAGGAATCTCTTACTTTGTGGATGGGGAATTCATATATCAGGAATTATATGATGGAAATCCCCTTGGGGATATGTCCTTTCTACTATAGCCTCAAGGATCATTAAAGTATGAACTATATGACACTATTACATTGGGTCATTTTTCGACAATTTATTAACACATTTGCGTCACAAAATAGTCGAGCTTCCAATGAATGCATCAACCTATTTTCATTGTTAGACACGTGTCACACGATAGATGAACAAACAATCGTTGTTATTTTGACGAAATTTCTCACAAAACATTAAGTTGAATATCAACACAAAGTGCATGTAAAGAGCCAAAAAAAATTATTTGATGATCGACAAACATTGGTCAAAAAATCAACATATGTTTGTCGGTCGTTCGACATGTATTTTTCGATCCTTCGATGTAGGTTTTTCGATCTGTCGACATATATATGTGGAAATAGCATGTAAAAAAGAAAAAAAAAATGTGTCTAATGATCGAATAACATTGGTTGAAAGATCAACGTAAGTTTGTTGATCTGACTACTCAAGTTGGTCGATCTTGTGACATCAATGTGGCGATAGTGTGAAGTATGTTTTTCGAAAGAGAATGCAAAAAACAACCAAAGTTAATCTAATGATCAAGTACATTTGGTCAAAATATCGATGTCCCTTTTTCAAGTGTTCGACGTATGTTGGTCGATCATTATATCCTCCTATCTTGAACTCAACCAAGCATTGTTTGGTGACAGTTACCTGGTGTCCTTTTTTTAAGCACGAAACTCTGTATGGGCTTGGATGATTAGTCATATCCAGCTCCAACTTCTCTACCATCTCTGTAGATACAAGATTATCTGTGCTACCACTGTCTATGATGAACTTGCATACTCTATCCTTGGTCTTGCAAGCAGTCCTGAAAAGACTGGTCCTTTGGACTCAATTCTCCACCTCCTTCTCGGGTGTCAAAAGGACTTTTCGCATCATCAGTGATCTTCTACCTTCAACGTCTTACTCCTCAACATCTCACCTCTGTGCCTCAGCGATGTGAGCTTCTCCAATTTCCTTCTTTTTTTCTGGACACTCGTAAGACTTGTGCCCATTATTTCCACATGTGAAGCATGTGATTACTCCACCTCTTCCTCTTCCTATGCCTCTAGTACGAGGAAAAGTGTTGTTATCAGCATAATCTCCTCTCTGCTCATTATGTTGTCCTCTCTGTTCTGCATATGGCTGCCCTCGTTGTGAGGTTCCACCTCTCTTTGTCTGAGTCTGAGGTTTCTTCCATTCCTCCTTGGGCTTGTGATATTTGTCCTGGGCAACTGATTTTCCTCTGGGCTGACTTCTGCCTCTTCCCCTCTGACTCTTCTTTCGGCTCAGCTTTTCCTCTGCTTTCATAGCCATATAGTAAGCATCTTCCACCATCCGGATGGTTACCATGCTCATCTCATCCTGGATATCATATCTGAGGCCATTCATATATCTGGCAACTTTCTCATCATCGCTCTCCCGATGACCTTCCCTAATATTCAGTTTATAGAATTCCTCAGTGTATTCTTTCATTGTCATCAACTTCTATATTAGGTTCTTCATCCTCCTGAATAGAGTAATTTGATAATCCCTAGGGATGAATTTCGCCTTCATCTTCGCGATCATCCTATCCCAACTCTTGATCTTCTTCTTACCTTTGTAGCGTCTGTCATCTTGTAGTTCATCCCACCACAATGTTGCATGTCCTTTCAGCCTTGTGACAACATGCTTGACTTTCTTGTCCTCTTCGACATATTCATAGTCAAAGTATGTGTCGAGAGCTCTAATCTATTCTAGAAGCTCCTCTACATCCAAGTTTCCCTCATAAACTGGAATGTCCGTCTTTGCTCTTGCACCCATCCTTGCAATAGCTCTGATCAAACGCTCGTTTGATGCATCTTCGGCTGCAACTTCTTCTTCACGTTTAGCCTCAAATTCACTCTTGGAATCACTCAAATCCCCTGCACTGGCTGTGTGTCTTTGCACTGTCTCCATGTATTCGAGTCTTTCTCATAGATCACGCATTTGTCTCTTCATGACTAGGTCTGTCACCTTCCTACCTCTTCTTCTCGCCATTTCCCTATCCTCTAGATCAGGTGATTGTCTATCTCTCCTTGGCGGCATGGTGAATTCTCTTTCCTCTCTACTACAGAAAGCAAAGAACCTTTCTATTCTCTGATACCAAACTGACGCAGTCATGCTTGCAAGCACGTCCGCTCACAGGATCTTCCTTTTCCCACGACCCGAAGAACTTTAACATTCCTCTATTTCCCTGTCGGGAAATATGCACCCACAGAACTTTTCGTGTGATCCCCTCTCTGCACTCAGAGGATCGAACTTCGCGAATTCATGAGGTCAATGGTCTAGCATTGGATTCTCAAAACCCTGAACCCTAACAATAGTCAACGCTGACCTTTTCTTCGTCCTATCGAGATTTCTGCTATCGCAAATTCGCCACTCGTGATGTCAAGCAACTTGCTTTACTGACTCCTGACTCTCGATATGCCGAAACCCCGATGCATGTGTGAGTTGACTATTCAATGGTGCTCACTCCTTCGGCATTTCGGAGTTCACATTATCGCAAATTCGGATGCTATTGTATCGGGACTTCTCGTCACGAAACTCTGATAGCTTGTGCCGCTTGTCCACCACTCTAACTCCTGTGGCCCCACACTTTTCTTGTACCAGTCGGGATATCATGTATCGCTATATCGCGATTCCCGTTGCAATATTTTAGAGTTTCAATCCATGAAACCCTGGTACACGATACTACGTGCAAATCCGACGCTCCTTGTGACTCGGATCAATGCCCTGCCCCTCCTGAGCTTCGAACCTTTTGAGGATACGTTGTTGTATCTTCCCTGCACTTCTGGGAGATCTAACGACCTAAGGAGATTCGCGAAGTCTCCTCAACAAATTCCGACCATCCGTTTCTTCTTCGATGATTGCTACGAAATGACTAAGTGTTCTCCACAGAACTCATCCACCTACAGCATGAACTTATGACGTCTGCTTAAACACTTCACGCACAACTTCTTTGCACTGTTCTTCAACAAATTCGAAGGCTCTATCCTTCCTGAGCTTTTCACATGACCTTCAAGTCCTTCAGAAAACTATTTCATGCACTCCTTGTGGCAAACCTTCAACCATGTCTAAGTGTTGAAGTCCTTCGACTCTGCACACGCCTGCAGCAATAGTCCTTCGATACTTCACCTAGGTTCGCAACCCTGAGACTTTTACTCGGCCTGCGCACTCCTTGCACGGCTCCTGTGCCCAACTTCACCTTTGGGATGAATGAGAACAAAAGCTATCTCTATCTAAACCCTCTGTCAATGCACTCCTTGCGAACACTTCAGCTGCACTCCTTGCAGGAATTCTCTGGCTCAAATAGAGAAACAATTGAAACTCATTCCTTCTTCCTCTCAGACTTCAAACTCAAAGCATGAAATCATATACATAACATATAAAGAAAATTCATAACAGGAAGAAACCATTCATGAGCATATCAACATCAATACATAGAGAACAAACAAAAAACCATGAAATTGAACCAACTCTTTCTATTAATTCAATTATTTGTACATGGGTGTTCTTACACATCTCTCTGCATGCTCTTACTCTCTTCAACAATGTTGATTCTTCTTCCCATCTATGTTACAATACACATTGAGGGTGTCTATATCCCGTTTGCCTCTTGCACTCTCAACTGTCTAGTCTAGAATTAAATTCTATCTAATTTACATTAACTATCATAAATGCCTTTCTACCTACTAAGTACGAGAGCAATCCGGTCAAGGTCCATTTACAATATACAAGTGCACTTCATTAAATTTCCTCATTAATGTTCGCGCATCAAATCCAAGAGAAACTCAAAATTTGGGCTGGCTCGTCCAGCTGTCCCTTGCCTTCCGCGCTGGCTCGCTTGATGTGGGAGATGCTCCTGCATCAGGTTGCATTATTGAATGTATCCCCCTACATTACATAATATGGTGAATTTTTCTTATTGGATGAAATTAAAAAAAAAATGTATGATGATATTAATAATATGATAAAATTATTCAATACTTACAATTTGCGATTTTAATCTCATTTAACCACCTTGGCCAAGTTTGTTTTGCCTTTGTTTTTCCAGTCTTTCCTTGGTGGATTTTGACGTGTCTGAGAGCCTACGAAAAGTTTCAAATATGTGTACTTAGATAGCGTCATTTTTTCTATAGATCAATTAAAGAAGGTTTGAAATATTCAATTCAAAATATCATTTACCTTCCAGGTCTAGGTGGTGTCTTCCCTTCATGTCTCAATACAATATCCTTTGTAGCATCCTGTATATTCTTCCATTCCCTCTTGGGAATGGAAACAGGATGATCATACTTAGGGTTTTTTTTCAATTGACTCCTGTATTGACCTCTGACGTATATGTACTTTCCTTAGAGGTGATATCACTTTTTTCTAATGAATCACCAAACATTTCAACCAAATGGTTAATAAGTTTATCTTTCTACACCACTAGGTGCACCATGGTCTGGCGTGTACAGTGGGGGTAATCTCATAGTCCTCGAGAGCTCTAGTCGTATGATCCACAAATGGAGAGGAAAATAGACTTGAAGGAATATGGCTGATGCCAGGACACTGTAGGGTTTGTTGACCACTTCTTCCAGTAGCATCCCCATGACCATGATGTTGTGTTAGATACAAATATTCATGTAGAAAGAAACCATTTTTCATTTAGCTCATATAAATGTACCAAACAAAAATTCATGAATTAATATATGCCATACATAATCTATTTAAAAAATTATGCTTACCAAATTTTGATATATAGTATGCTCTAAAACTCTCATTCTTTCTCTGGTCTCCTTTGTAGGCTTACAACTAGCCAATTGAAGGAGTTCTTTATTTTCCTTTCACAAGCTCTTTCTAATTGTTTCCATTGGATTTAGGGAATCAAATATTTCATCACCTATATCATCATTCTCTAATGTGATCATATGGATCAACAAATAAATAAGTTAATTGAATTATTTTCAATAGAAAGTCATATGAAAATCAGTGTTTTACCTACTGTGAGTTGGTTGGTTCCTTTTTACGATCACCCTCCCACATTTCAATTTTTGTCATGTGTCTGGGGTACAAGATACCATTTTTCAAGCTACAATACAAGTATGGATTTCAAGCTACAATATGAATGGCCACTCAAATATATCATAAAGGGAGGTCGCATACAAGTTGAAAATTATCAACAAGTATACCTTATAGATTTCGAGCAGAAAGAAAGCATGTGAACCTCAAATTTTGAAATGAATATAAGCAATAATAATATTTTCTCACAAAAAGTGTGATTGTTTGCTTAACATAGGAACTTCCTATTGACTTTCATAAAAAAAAATTGTGATTGTTTGTAACATAGGAACTTCCTATTGGACTTTCATATGTTGAGATTTTGTAAGTAGTTGTTGAAACATAATCATCATATGTTGCATCATCTATATCTAAAAACATTTTGATGATGCATCATTTGTGATTGAATATCATTTTGTTGTTCATGCTGACAACCTTGTTGTTTATATTGATACCAAAATTCTTTGGCATGGAAGTTGGTCATGGAGAAATTATATTGTAAGAGACTTAAGACTATTTATTCCTCATGGGAAGAAGTTATAGAATAATAAAAATCCTTTGAGAGATGCGAAAAAGTTATATGTGTTTGTTTGTTTTTTTGGGGGGGGGGACAAAGGATGGAGGAGCTCATAGATTTTTCATCTCACATCGTGAACTATTTTTTTGAGAGTTCACTTCTATGTATGCATGCATGTAAGTGTGGGAAAATACTTTAATATCTGATAGAATCTTGTAAGTTAATTTTCCTCATATTTTCTTATGGTTCACAACCACAAATTTGTCTTTCCGAGAATAATGAAGTCCTGAGTTTAGGCTGGTGCAGGATCTCAGTTTAAAGATTCCATTGAGGTTAATATATTTTCAAAACTTACAAATTCATATTTCTTGGTGTCCTTTGGAGGATAAAATAACTTTTACAAGCTTTATTTTGAGAAATCTTAATCACTAAACTTGGTGTTGAGAAGATCATTGTACTATGATAACTTTGAAATTGTGTTGTTTCATATGGTACGAATAATGGCTCTATAAATTGATTGGAATGTGATTTGGATACATATGGTACTGCCATTACCCCAAGCTCTATTCACAAGTATGCAGTTATAGGTCTTCATGTACCTTCCATACAATTCATGTACCAGCTATATTGTTCATGTACCAACATAGAAGAAGTTTTTGTAATTCACCCAATATTGTTATCTAAAGAAGACCAAATTTGATAAAACCATTGATATTGTTGATAAACATCTCTAGAGGTTTCTCTGAGTAAGAATGAGTGGATCTCCTCTTTTGGACATGTTGTAAATTCATCATAAAATTTCAAAATATGTACTTATTCTTACTAGAGATACTAAAACAATATGAAACCAAGAGATGATGGATGAGTGATAATAGTTGAACTTGGCACCAGGGTACATTTGATACTCATGGAAAATGGAATCATATTGTCAAGTATGAAAATAATTTCAACGGGAATAATGAAAGAGGGGATGGAGAGTCAAAACAACATTGTGTCTCAAGATGCAGGTTACTGATCTTATGTGATATTACTGGTTTGAAATGTAAAATAACAAACCTTATTATTCTAACACACAATCAACAATCCTTTTACTCTTCCAGTTATACGTATATGCTAAAATCTCCAAGTATTTTGTGGTATCTCAGAATCCTTACATCAGAAAACTCATCTCTTTGTAGAAAGGACTCAAATCAGATCTTTCCACTTAATATACTCTGCTCAAATTAAAAAGTAAAATGGTCACAATAGAAAAAGTTATGAATCCTCGATCTTTGTTCTCACAACCAATTCCAAACACAATCTTTCACCTAGGAGTTCTTGTGTTTATAAGAGTGCTAGAGTCATTTCCAAAGAAGTTCAACAACTATGAAAATCCAACTCGTTAAAATGATAAATGAAAGAAGGTATCTGTCAATTGAAATCAAATTACAAATTTTATTTACCAGACATAAATTCAAATGCTTGTGGTTTATTTTAATTGAGAAACACATTATGTTTAATCACAATGATTTGATCTAGTATGCAATACTAAGAAATGTAATTAAAATTCTAAAGGAACTTAACTGTAACAAAATTGCTTTATTGAAAACATCGTTGACGTTTTTCAGTTCTACTACTGAAGACTTAGGGTCTTATGAATTTAGGAAAGTGAATCAGTCAACATTAATCCCAAAATTTAAGTGTCATATATATACCAAAACATGAATCACAAAAAAAGAAATTAAGTCCTTCTTCAAGTGTATTTAGAGTCAAAGTGGGAATGTTTCGTATTTTCCTTGGAAACAATAAAATATAGCATACATTAATCATGAAATGTATATTTACCCAATCATAAATATTGTACCGTCCTATAGGCCTATAGAATTCATGTAGGATGGAATCTCTTCTCACAAGTGCCCCTCTAGACAAAGATGCCATCACAAAAGTATCCTAAAGGCCTGTAGGATTCCTATAGGATTCCATCTCTGCCCACAGGCCCCTGTGGGCAGAGATTTCATCCTACAGGGATCCTATGGGCCTATAGGATGCCAACTATCTGAAATGTATTTCCATCAAATTGCTTTCAATATTGTTAACCTATGCGAGTAAGAAGGTTAATATTGTTAACCTAAGTGAGTAGGCATGTTAATATTATTATCTAATATTCATACATTGTTGGTAAATGTAAGATAGAGCCATTTTGTAAGGGTTATTTCCTAGTAAGGTTTTTTGAAAGATAAATATGAAAACCAAATAAATAATTTTGGTATGCACTAGATTCACAATCCATTTATGCAAATTTATGTTATAAATAATTGTAAGTATTAGAAGAACCTTTAGACCAACAATGGATGAAAATATTGGACTTACTAGGTATTCTTGCGCCTTCTCATGGTCATATCAACCATCAATTACAGTCCATCAATTCCCTAAACTGTAATTCATTTCTACAAATCTAAATATTTACTACAAATTCTTCAAGAAATAGTTGATATGCAAGTGGATTTGATACCAACTTCTGCAGTGATCATCTTACCTCAACATTAAAATGCTCATATAGTTCAAAAAATAAACTTGCACATATATATTTCTCACACAATTGTATATTTTATTACAAATACAATGATTAGAGAGTATTTCATAGACTATATATCCAACATAAAGAAGCTTCGCCTACAATTTCCCTTGCTCCATAACCGCAAAATGGATGACCAAACTTACATAGCCAATACTAGATCCTCTAGAACTAGGAAGAATAGTTGCAACATTCAAAAAAAAATGATCTAGGAACACACAGAAAGACTCAGAGCTCAAATAGAAGAGAGCTCTTAGAATACATATCAATCACTTATAGGTTTTAGTGGCACTAGAAGCATATGTTGAAGCAACTTTACAACGTACTCCAAACAACTCGACCTAGACTCAGACTTACAATAGTTGCAAATACTAGACCCTCTTGAATTGTCAACTTTAGGATGCCCACAAATGATCATTCACACTAATTTTATGTGAGTCTACGTCACCATGAATGATCCATGTTACCCAAAGGTAATTAGTATGAACATATACCCTATATTTATACTCCAAAACATGGCCTAGACCAGTACAAATATCATAGATGTTACAAATGTTTAAATAGACACCATATCTCTCTTATAGGAAAAATATTTTATAGTGGGACCTATGCAATGGCATGGGAACTTGCACATGGCCCATGAGACATAAAGAAAAAATTTATGGCCTAAAAATATGTCTTTTGTCCTTGGTAAAATGTTGTAGTGAAAACATCAAAATGACAACCATGTCACAATGTTGTGGTGGTATAGGCACTTGTACATGGCCAATGAGACATAAAGGTAAATGTTATGGACAAAGGTTATGTATTTGGGCTGTGGTACTTTGTTAAAAATATCCCAATATTAATGTTGTGGTGGTCTAGGAACTTGTACATGGCCAATGAGACATAAAGGTAAATTTTATGGCCAAAGGTTATGTATTTTTGTTGTGGTAATTTGTTAAACTGAAAATCTCAAAATGATAACTATATCCCATTTCTTTATTTTTCTAGGAAATGCACATGGTCCATGAGATATAAAGGAAAATTTTATAGCACAATACCCCATATCGAATGCATAGAACATGGAATTAACCTAGAAAACCATCCTTGGTGAAATAGTCCTTCAAATGTTGGCCACATATCACTCATATCCTAAAGGTTCCCTATATAGGACATGTGTGGTGGTATAGTGCTTCACACATGGCCCCTGAGTCCTTATGGAAATTTGTATGGCCTTATATCATGATGTGTGTCCCTAGATCATTCCTTACACCATGAGAACTATCCTTAGTGTTGCAAATGTATTTGAAATGGACATCGTATCATACAGTCCATGTGTGATGGCCATATTTAAAGGAAGATAAGTATGGATCACTTGTACATAGAGAAAGATAGACAGAATAACAGATCTTCATTTACAAAAAGGTTATGTGCATGGACTACAAAAGTGTCGAGTCAAACTCAAAATTTGATATACCTAGGTAGTCTCATTTATACCATAAATTTCAGCAAGCATCTATAAAACAATAAAATATGGATCATGATAAATTACTAACATGTAGACATGTATGCCTTCCACCCTTTATTTGAGTGGTGATCCATACAGGTGAACAATTGTGTTGATTTGCATGTTTCAATAATATGGCTCCAAATTTTCCCAGATGGAACAACAAGTAGTGATATGATAGTTTTCCATTCAATAAAAATTACTCTCTACACCAAGATGCACCTCTTTCCAAGGCTCTTGTGAGTGAAAAAGTTGGCAAGTCCTGCCCAGGTGTAGGATATCATGATCAGTACCGATCCGAACTCTGTGGGATCCTACCCGAAACTAAACCCAGGGAGATCTTGAGTGCATGTATTCAAGTACAAAATCCATATTTTAAAATCAAAATGCTAAGTGCAGAGACAAAAAAAGTGATACAAAAAATGTTGATATAAAATTTACTGAAAGGAACAACTACAATTTTAGAAAGGCATGTTGTCAAATTATGGAGTTTAGGCTAATTAACAACATATGGATGATTAGTCCTTTGGGATTTGGTCTAGTAACAATTTGGAGTTCTTGGCATGATGATTACCAGGTTCAATACCTAGAGGACCTACTCCGAGTACCAATAAAAAGTTGTTTATCCTCTCTCTATACTAGATATGGATATCTGTACCCTCTCCGACCTGATCTGTACATTGAATGTATTGATGTATATCCCATGCCTCCTAGTTTATGAAAAATTCTAATGGGAGTAAAAACATTATACATAATGTGTTGTTTTTTCGTGAATGTAAACGCCTATGGTTTGTTTCCTCGATATGTCAATGTTGTAGGAATGTGAATCCCTAGATCAGAAATGATGTTGTGGTGTTAAGAATATGGTTACTCCAAATGATCATGTTGCACCCATCATTGGGATGAGAAGATCATGTGTATCATGTGTGCATGTAAGAAGTTAGGAGGTGTCAAGTTGGTGTTCCTGTTGTGTGATAGTTGTTGTTGATAAACTGTAGATGTGTTGTAGGTATTCATGAAGTGCACATGATCTATATTAGGGTGTGTGTTGTATCTTGGAGGTGTTGTGATATGGTTTCAAGGCCTTCAATATACTTTCATATATATGAATGTTTGGTACAGGTAGGTGGAAAATAGGTGCATCTTTCATCAATAGTAAGGAGTGACAAGTGGTAAGTAAGTTTGGAAAAAGAAACAATTTTAGGAGGAGGAGAAGTTTTTGGAGAGGAAGGGGTTGTGACAAAGTCATGCATTCTCTCATCTAGATATATGGTTTTGAATGTGTCTTATCACTATAAGAATTAGTGTTTGAAAACACCATGTTTTAAGGTATTTTGATAGTGGCACCATCACAGGGGAAGGGAAAAATTAGCGTGAGGGAAAAATAAGAAGTAAACTAGAATTGAAGTACTTAAGAACTAGTACATAGTTTTGATATTTGATCCAAGGTTATAGGTAGAGCTTGGTGCATACTTCAATAAACTACTGTACAATTTTCCATGGAGCTTGATGAAACTACAACCACCTACACATTAGGTTAGATAAGTAAGGTGGTGGAAAAAAATTCCTTATTAATGCCTAGAACAAGGTGTCCCATGTAGTTATATAGGTGGGAGTGCTACTTATAGTGTGTTATATGTTTAAATCCACATATGCCTTGACAAAATTTTCATGAGACTACCACAAAGATTATGAAAGTCCCTCTAAATGGTTACATGCAAGAGGGTGTTTTGTCTTGGTCATATATGGGTAGGTTTAGATGTAGATAGTGAGGTTATGTATCTATGAATCCAAATCATCTATGTGCATATATCCACCATACTTAGGTAATGAGATTATGGTGTCTAGATGGAAGGTGGAGGTGGAAACCCTAGGTTGTAGTTTGAGGACTTCAATGAGAGCATTAGAAGCCTCCAAATAACCTTAACATATAAGTGAAAAGGAGTAATCCAAGATATTACTACTCTAATACCAAATGATAAGCAACAAATTACTTGCAAAACAAATTAGAGATAGATCCAAGAAAAAACTTGTTGTTGGTGATATAAAGAAAATATAGAAACATGAAAAAAACCCAAAAATAGAGTATATGAGAACAAATTTCTCAATTTATTAATTAGGTTAATTCCTTATTATAGATTTCATAGCTCTCTAAGTCCAAAACCTTAATATAAGGATGCACATCAATCAAATACTAGAAAATAATATTGTATGCTTGTTAAATATTAGTTTATGAGGGAAATTTTGTCAATATACCTTAAATAACCGTAAAAGGGTTGGGACATTGGATTTATTTTGCTAGTACTTGGGGGAGACAAAAAGATGAAAAATATACATGTAGATTGTAGGAAGAGGAGGCTTATGTATATGAATAATATTAGCCAACAACTTAATAGCATATGGTACAAATTTAGTGACATCATGGACCAAAATGGTTTGTAAGACAAGAAACATATTTTCCTCAATATTTGGAATCAATCATGGTTCTCTTTCACATGATCTTCTCATTAACGCAACAAATGAATCAAATAAGTAATGATTGAAACAAGGTTTTTTGGAATCTTACAGACGTCATTTAGGATATATGTTAGACCTGTAAGAAAACCAACTTTCAGGTCACCATTAAGGTCTTCAATACCCATAACTCTCATAATACATCATATAGGCCTATAGGATTCCTGTAGGATGCCATCTATTTGAAATGTCATATCAAACTGAAATAAATTGGTATAAAAGTACAAAAGAAAAAAATTATGCATGTAGGTTGTAGGAAGATGAGGTCGATTTATCTCAATAATATGAGCCTGTAATGATCCCAAGCCAAATTTTTCGCTTCAGACCACTAACTAGCTGAGTTGTGTATGATGTGTAGGTGTTTTATTGAAGTTTCCAGATATTAAGTATGTTCATACAAGATTCATTCAACACATGAAGATCACAATATGCTCAAGATATAGAACACAAACAAGGATCTAACCTTTATTATAGAAGAAGAAATCAGATACAATATAATGAGAAGATCTGGAATAATCTTCATATGGCTCTAGTAGGAAACAAGTATGAGATACTACAAAATGATCCCATCAATACAAATTAGCCTCCAAAGGCTGTATAAGAAATGAATACCAACACCAAGAAGATCTGAATACAGACCCTCCAGTTGAAGAAGCCACGCTCGAAGAGAAGACTGAAGCCCTCAATAATTTGGCCCTGATGGAAGATGACTCCAAATGAGCCCAAACTTGGTCAGATGATAGATCAGGGTAGTGGGATCCTCCTCCTAAAATCTCAAGCCCAACGTCCAAGGCCAACCTCTCCAAATGTTGAATCTTCCAAGAGAGTTACGCCCTCCTGAATGGCATAAACCCTAGGAACCTCATCCTTGAAGAAATATACCTCCAAATGATGTGAAACTCTCCAAGAATGTAGATTGGGCTAAGAGAATCCCGTGGGAGAATTTTCAGATCCAAATATCAAGCAGATCTCTCTAGATCTGAGAAATACAGAAAAGTGGGATGTCCTCCTAACCTCCAAATCGTCCCAAATTGTTGTTGAAGATTGAGTGATGATAACTCCTCAAAGAAACCCTCAAAATGATGATGGAGAACCTGCAAGTAAAACCCAACTGATGGAATGCCCAATGCTCCTCCTGATTGGCTAGATCGAACCCTTCTCAATGGTATGGTGCACCCTTGCTGGAAACTTCCCAAACAATACAACCCTGCTATCTTCTGAAGCTCTAGAAGGAGATATGCTGAGAATAGAATGGTGTGGAGGAATATTT
>SNQJ01S0018311.1:33592-43948 GCA_010110895.2 Picea sitchensis | reverse complement strand
TCGTGGACTATTTTTTTGAGAGTTCACTTCTATGTATGCATGCATGTAAGTGTGGGAAAATACTTGAATATCTGATAGAATCTTGTAAGTTAATTTTCCTCATATTTTCTTATGGTTCACAACCACAAATTTGTCTTTCCAAGAATAATGAAGTCCTGAGTTTAGGATGGTGCAGGATCACAGTTTAAAGATTCCATTGAGGTTAATATATTTTCAAAACTTACAACTTCATATTTCTTGGTGTCCATTGGAGGATAAAATAACTTTTGCAAGCTTTATTTTGAGAAATCTTAATCATGTATATGTGTAAGGAAATACTTGATATTGTTGTATTTTAGTAGGTTTCAACACAAAATATTTTATCTAGGCTTGGGGAATTTAATGTGCATATTTATGAAGATTAATGTCACCTACTTGTTAAATAGAGGTTTTGAAAGACAAATATATAGGAATCTTAGGCATTGTTTATTGATTGTTTTGCATGCATTGTTTCAATGCATTTCAGGTTGAGCTGAAAGATTTCATTCCTATTGTAAAGACATCTATAACAAGCACATCGATCATTGGAAACATTTGTGCTAGTGCATTCTATAATGATATGTAAATGTGGTTCTCGTGACATGTAAATTTCAACTTGGCATATATTTGACACTTTCTTTACCATGGAATAAAAATGGTCTTTTTCTACCAAAACCAAGGTAATACCAAGAGGTAGTAACCCTATCTATTAATAATTTCCAATTCGTTTGGGAATGATCTAGTAAAATGTGTAGAAGTGGTGGTCCAACTTAGGGGAGAGGGTTAGCTATGGGATATCTAGGTAGATTGAATTTAAAATTGGTGCGTCTCATTTTCCATTTCCAATTTTACTTTATTGGAGACTAAGATGAATAACTTATGAGATGGTGGGACGGTTTATATTGATTCATATGGCAATGAAACCTAGTAGTGTCATCAATGATCATTGTAGAATACTTCCACCAACCATGATCCTTAGGGTATAAGGACATGTAGGATTGGAGTGCCTAAATTTGATATCTGTCTCTTTAAATTTTTGTTTCCAGTTTCCACCATATGCTTAAAATGGAGAAGAAGAGTCATGATATTATAAGAGTTTTCACAAGAAATTGTTGATGTAGTAGTGAAGTGTATCTATGCACCATGGAACCAATCAATTTAAAACACTGCCATAAATTCCCAAAATTCTGGTAGTAGTGGAGTGTATCCAGGCACCATGGAACCAAAATTGATGTAGTAGTGCACTATAGCCAGGCACCATGGAACAAAAATTCTGGAATTTATTGCAGTGTCTAGAATACGAACCAAGGCACCATGGAACCAAGCAATTATTGATTTGTGGTTTTAAAGGGTGAGAAACAAAACCATGGAACCGATAAATTCATTACACCAGTGTGTCTTGGAAGACAAACAACATTTATGTAAATGTGGAGGATGCATGTTTTTTATTCATGCTCCAAACTTAGAAAACTCCAAATTTATCTTTCTTTAATTAAAAATCGCCTTCTAGTTTTAGTTTCCTTTTCCAAAATTATAGAATATAGTTTATCTCAGAGTTTAGGTATGGTTATAGGCTCCAACTTAGAAACAGATTGATTTTATTATATTTAGAAAAGGTTTTTTTTCCAGTGTTAGCACAGTTTCTAATTTTGGACAAAAGTAGATGCTGGAATATTCATCCCCCCTATCAGTATTGGGGAGATACACTTTGCCATTGATGTCAAAGGGGGGGAGAAACATCAAAAGATATAGATGAGGAGTGATGGTCATAGGGGGGATTATGAGTGTTGGAGAATGATTTTTACATCAATTTCAAAGGGGGATATTGTTGGTAAGTTGGTTGGCATTGATGTCAACCCTTAGAGAAGTTTAGAATCCATAGAGGTCTAGTCATGAAGCCCAAAGTCTTTTAAGGAAAAATAGGATGAAGGACAATTCAAATGCATGTAAAACCCTCATATATGGATAGCCCTCGTCATGCCATTTCGAATGATAGGGGGTACACCATGTGGTTCGTCATGGTTGAGGATATATTCCCTCTTGAAGTTGAAAGATCCAAAGAATTGTTAAGAAGTCCTTGAAAGGTTGCAAGAAGAAGTTACAAGTCATTGATTAAAGGGTAAAACAGTTGTAACAAGAAATAATGAGTTGACCCTAAAAGTTAAGAAGTCCCTAAATGGTTGCAACAAGAAGTTACAATTCATTAACTAAAAGGTAAAAATGTTGTAACAAGAAATAATGAGTTGACCATAAAATCAGGAAAAAGGGTAAACAATCATTAATTAAAGGGTAAAACAGTTGTAACAAGAAATAATGAGTTGACCCTAAAATTAGGAAAAAGGGTAAACTAGTTACAAGATAGCCCCAAAAGGATTCACTTGAAAAGTATAAATACACATCAAGAATCTCTCATTCATATGCACGTGTTCATTGAATATATATATAGTGAACACTTGATCTATTGGAAAATTTGAGGTAGCGAGGATGAGGTAAAGAAAAGGGGATGCTTGTTCTAGGTTGCAACAAGGTATGATGATGTAGCAAGGTTGCTACAGGATCTGAGGTATGTCTGCATATATGATTTTGATTTTTATATATTGATGTTAGTACACATGCTTGAGGCATGTCTTGGAGATTTGGGCATATGCTTTGAGGCACATATTGGATGTATGGTGATGTTATGGTACATGCTTGAGGCATGTTGTGGTGATTTTGGTATATGTATAAGACACATCATTGATGTTATGATACTTTTTATTGGAACATCTTATGGTACATGTTTTATGGCATGATTGAAACATATCATGAGTGATATGGTATGTGGTTGAGGTACATCTTGTGGTATTTGGCACATACTTTGGATATTTGATGTTGGGCATACATTTCGATGTACGATCTATGTGAGTGGATATGGTTGATGGTAATGATGTATCAGTGACAGTGATAGTGATAGAGACAATGACAGTGACAGTGATAGAGACAATGATAGTGACAGACAATGGTTGTGACAATGATAGAGGCAGTGACAGGTTGAGTCTACATTTATATTCCAGGGAGGATGGAAGGGGAAAAAAAGGGGGTTGTAGCCTCCTTTTGATTGGATCCAGAGAATACAGGGAGTTGGAGTTTTCTTCAAGTTGGATCCTATAAATCAGGGGGTCGTAGCCTCCATTCGGTTGGATTCAGAGAATACAGGGAGTTGGAGCTTCCTTCAGGTTGGATCCTGTAAAATAAGGGGAGTTGGATTACTGAGAGGGGGGGGGGAGTGAATCAGTAATGAGAAATTTATAAAAATTAACCACATTTTATATCCATTTAACGTGTTCAACAATTTTCATCAGTTCATCATTAATATGTTATTGCATCATATAACATTAATATCCATTAGTGCATAATAAAAAATAATAGACACATCCACACAATGCACAATACACCAGTATTTTACATGGAAGCCCAATGTGGGAGAAAACCACCGAATAATTTTTCTTATATGTCTTTAATAATTACATTCAAGGAAGAAACAACTTCCAATTTTATGGCTCCAACCATAAGGAGGCTCAAACCCCCTTTTGTTCTCCAGCTCCAACCGGAAGGTGGCTGCAACCACCCAATTCTCTGGCTCCAAATAGAAGGAGGGTCAAACCCCCTAATTCTTAGGCTCCAACCTAAAGGAATCTCTAACTACCTAGTTCTCCATCTCAAACCGGAATTTGGCTCCAACCACCTATCCTTTCCCCATCCTACTGCCCTGAAACATAAATGCCAAATATAGACAACCTACCATTGATTATGAATAAACAATTATCATTGTCAACCTATACCAACAACCTGTAACAAAATCTACCAACAAACCTTTAACAACAACTTGTACAAACAACTTGTGCAAACAACTTGTGCCAATAACATGTCACAATAATATCATCAACCAATCATGTACATCAATAACTAGCACAACATGTACCATCACAAGTGAATCAACCATGCACATCACAACACCTCATAACCATCACCAAGATCAATATGTGCTTCTAATAATATACCAAGATGTTTTATTCCACACAAAACATAAGTTATGTGCCAAAAATACTACTATCAAGTGCCTCTAACAATGCGCCAAGCATGTACCAATCATGTATTAAAAACACATCAACTATGACTCATAAAGATGTACCAGCATCATCAAATATTCACCTCATGTATGTTCCAAATCATAAACTACATGCCTCAACCATGTACCTCAACCATATAACAAATACATACACCAAGATATCCAACAAAATTCATATAGCAATACATCACACTATCCATAAACCAAATATCACAAACCCTTACATCAAACCATGTACCAAAACCTCATTGTTATGCAACCTCAAGCATGTACCATGTCATGAAAAAATGTAAGCATAAAAACATGCATATAAACACACATGTAACTCTGTAAAATACCTGGTGTATGTGATCACATACCTACAGACCTTCCTCAAATTCAACAACAAGAGAATAGAATTTTCATCAAACTTTACCTAAGTCCCACATGGCTAGTTTTTGCATTAGTCAACAACCCTAAATTGAAAAAATCATAAATATGTACATAAAATGAATAAAGGTCTAAAAATGATACACAATATTATTCAGTGTCTTATCTTCAATTCCTCCAGGTTTCACTACTTGTAACCTCCCAAAAAAAGAGTTATAGCAAAAATGGAAAGCCTTGTTGAATTCTAGATTATTCTAGAGAGTGAACTTGTACAACATGCCACGTGCTCAATATTTGATACTTATCCTAAAAATTGCAAACAACAAACTAAGGCATGTACTCTTTCTATTACAATTTATCTCATATAATTTTTATTTTCTATGAAGAAGTTATGACCATTTTACCAGGAACACATGTTTAAAACTAGTTTCGGGACTATCCAAAAACCCTATCTTCCATAGAGTGTATCTCCCAAAATACAACGACCTAGAAGATGGAATTTCTACAAAAGGTAATTTGATATGGTTTCTCAAAATAATCCAGGTTTTTCTATCTGAATAATTCTAGAAAAAACTTTATTACAAAAATGGTGAGATGACCTATAAATAACATACCTTACAACACATCCTTAAAAGACTTCATCCTCCCTTGGATTTTTGGCCTTATTTACTTCACCTTCCCTCTGAAATTCATATTAGATATCCTTGGTTACCTCAATCACTTATATATATTCAATATGTTCAATAGGTGCTAATAGGAGACCATTTCTCTCTTATTTATACTCTCCAAGTAGCTTCATCTATGGGTTACCTCTAAACAACTTAACCCAACTTCCTTCTTTTAGGTGTAACCCACTTCTAACCACTTTGTCCACTTACAACCACTTTATCCACAAATAGTAAACTCATCACTTCTAGTTGCAACTAATTTATTTTTAATTATTTTCTTTTTGCAACAACTTAACTCATGATTAATTAATTTCTTGTTCAACCTTTTTTACTATTCAACCTTCTTGTTGTAACTACTTTACCCATAACTAATTTATTTCATGTTCAACCAATTTGACTATTCAACCTTCTCATTACAACTACTTTACCCATAAGTAATTTTTTGTTGCAACCACTTTGACTAGAAAACATTTTGATGACTTTCTAGGAGTTTCTAGAATAATTGACTTCTTGTTGACCTTATAGGGGATTCTAGAATATTCTTGAGGGTCCTCCAACTTCACAAGGACATATTTCGCTAAACTTGAATAACCATGTGACATACCATATATCATCGAAAATGGAACGATGTGTACCATACATCTAGAATTGTATTACTTGCATATTCACTCATATTCATGCCTTTATACCTCAAACAAACTTGGGTCCCTTACCCAAACTTTTGGAGCTACTGAAATGTGTCACTGGACATAATGAAGGGTTGACATCAATCTATAAGGGTTTAAATAAATCTACAATATCACTCTCCAAGGGTTGCATCAATGAAAACCAACTATCCAAATTAATTGTCGATCAATCTAAACCAATTTTCTGACAATCTCCCCCTTTGTCATTTATGGCAACACTTAGTCATGACAACACTCATGCTCATACTCATAAATATTTCTATCTCTCCCCCTTTGACATCAATGGAAAAGGGTATCTCTCCTTAGGGTTTCTCCCCCTTACTGAACTCTCCTTGGGGTTGCTCCCCCTATCTTCATGCCTCCGATTACTCTTTCTCTCCCTTTGACAAAGTATTAACCCCCCTGTCGATTTGACATTGTACCTGTTCTAACAAATCCTGGCTAAAAGAATAGCTCCCCTTGTGGGTGTGTCTCCCTGTCTATATTCTACTAATATTCCTTCCTAAATCTCTCTCTCTCTCTAATGACTTGTATGCAAGTTTCTGTGTATATAAATATAGGTATTCATGTACCTTCTTCCTTTTGGAGTTATTGTACATTGGTGCTTCCTTTTGTAATCAACTAACATATATTAAAATCATTCAAGAATAAGCATTCAAATATTCATGTATCATTATCATCCATTATGGTAGTATTCCTTTATCTTTGAACCACTCTCTTGACCAATCTATGAATCCAATCTTTCTTTAACTCATGCTCTCATCCACTATCATATATTTGTCCAAACCTGCTAATCCATCTCTGTCCATACTTTCCAAGACTCTTCTATTCAATTGTCCTTTTGGAATATTCTTCTTTAGGGGCTTGCATTCTTCCTTATTTATAGAACCTTTGATGACTTCTTCATAACTCTTAGGATTCTCTTCACTTTGTCTTTCTAATGACCCGTGACATTTCTCTTCAACTATATTTATTGATGATGTGGATGTGTCTTCAATGTTTTTGTTGAGCTTGACAACTTTTACTTGTACAATAAAAACTTCTTCTTCAAGATTCTCACAATGTTCTTCTTTCTTCTTCATCTGGATTTTTCATTACATTTTGTGTTATTCTTGCTTCTTCAAGTTGGATGTTCAAGGTGACGATTTCTTCTTCAATTTCTCTTTCTCATTTACTATATACTACTTTGTTTGTATTTTGTCTCATCACTTTCGATTTTCAAATACGAACATTCAAATTCAATATGTCCTCCTTTTTCACATTTAAAGCAGAAAAAACATACTTCTGTTGATTTAATACTTTTTTTCTTCTGAATTTGTCTGACATGATGCGCATCTTTCATCTTGTTTTGTACCTACATATTCTTTGGAATTCTATGACTCTGTGACTGGTTAAGAATAGATATTATGTAACTTATCCCAAAATTCTTTAATTTATGAACATTTACCCAGTTTGTCCTTTACTAAATCATATAGTCCTTCCAAAATGAAATCCAATGCAATTTTTTTATTTCATTTCAGTTCCTTCTTGGATGCAGTCTTTTCCATTTTCGAACTATCATATCCTGTAACAAATGATTTCCAAATATTATATTCATGTGCATTTAAAAATACTTTTGTCCTTCTACTCCATATATCATACTCTATACTACTCTAACCATCAAATGTTCGTACTCCATTCTCATTGTATTCCATGATCTCCCTCCAGTGGTTAAATTGTTTCCTTACTGAGAGGGGGGGGGGGGTGAATAAGAAATGAGAAATTTATACACTTTTAACCACAATTTATATTCATTTAACATATTCAACAATGTTCATCNGGGGGGGGGGGGGGAATAAGAAATGAGAAATTTATACACTTTTAACCACAATTTATATTCATTTAACATATTCAACAATGTTCATCAGTTCATCATTAATATGTTATTTCATCATATAACATTAAAATCCATTAGTTCATAATAAACAATAATAGACACATCCACACAATGCAAAGTACACCAATATTTCACATGTAAACCCAATGCGAGAGAAACCACATAATGATTTTCTTATATGTCTTTAAGAATTACATTCAAGGAAGGACCAACTTCCAATTCTCTGGATCCAACTAGAAGGAGGGTCTAACCCCCTGTTTTCTCTGACTGCAACTAGAAGGTGGCTACAACCACCCAATTCTCTGGCTCCAACCTAAAGGACACTCCAACTGCCTAGTTCTCCATCTCCAACTGGAAGGTGGCTTCAACCATCTAACCTTGCCCCGTCCTACCACCCTGAAATATAAATGCCAAATATAGAAAACCTATCACTATCACTGAATCAACCGTTGTCATTGTCAACATGTAAACAATTGTACCAAACAACCTATAACAACGTGTACCAAACAACCTGTTACAACATGTACCAACAACCTGTTCTAATAACCTATCACAATAATATCATCAACTAATCATGTACATCAATAAATATAACAACATGTACCATCACAAGTGCATCAACCATGCACATCACAAAACCTCATAACCTTCACCAAGATAAATATGTGCTTCTAATAATATACCAAGACATTTTATGCCACAATAACCATAAACTATGTGCCAACAATACTACTAGAAAGTGCCTCTAACAATGCACCAAACATGTACCAATCACATATTAACAACACAACAACTATGACTCGTCAATATGTACCAACATCATTGAATATACACCTCATGTATGTGTCAACTCATAAACTACATGCCTCAACCATGTACCCAACATGTACCTCAACCATATAAAAAACACATACACCAAGATATCCAACAAAAGGCCTCTATCAATACATCACACTAGCCATAAACCAAATACCATAAACCCTTACATCAAACCATGTGCCAAAACCTCACTGTTATGTAGCCTCAGGCATGCACCATGTCATGACCAAATGTGACCATCAAAACATGAATATAAACATACATGTAACTCTACAACATACCTAGTGTATGTGATAAAAAACCTGCAAACCTTCCTCAACTTCAACAACAAGAGAATAACATTTTCATCAAACTTTACCTAAGTCTCACATGACTAGTTTTTGGATTACCCAACAACCCTAAATTGAAACAAGAATAAATATTTACTTGAAATGAATAAAGGTCTAAAAATTATACAAAATATTCTTTAGTGTCTTCTCTGCAATTCCTCCAGGTTTCACTACTTGGAACCTCCTAGAAAAGGAGTTACAACAAAAATCGTAAAACTTGTTGAATTCTACATTATTCTAGAGAGAAAACTTGTACGAAATTCGACGTGATCAATATTTGATATGTTATTTTGAAAATTACACAAAAAGGCAACACAATGTGATTTTTCTATTATAATTGGTCTCACATAATTTGGATTTTATATGAAGAATTAGTGACCGTTTTACCTGGAACACGTGTTTAAAACTAATTTCAGGACTAGCCAAAAACCCTATCTTCCAAAGAGTGTATCTCGCAAAATACAATGACCCAAAAGTTTAAATTTCTACCAAAGGTACCTTGATATGGTTTCTAAATATACTCCAGGTTTCTCTATCTGAATCATTCTATAAAAACATTTATTGTGAATATGGTGAAATGACCTGTAAATAACATACCTTAGAAAAGATCATTAAAAGACTTCATCCTCCCTTGGATTTTTGGCTTTATTTACTTCATCTTCCCTCTAAAATTCTCTTTGGATCTCCTTGGTTACCTCAGTCACTTATATATATTCAATATGCTCAATAGGTGATAATAGGAGACTCTTTCTCTCTTATTTATACTCTCCAAGTAGCTTCCTCTAGGGGTTACCTTCTAACTAGCTTAACCCAACTTCCTTCTTTTAGGGATAACCCACTTCTAACCACTTTGTCCACTTACAACCACTTTATCCAAAAATAGTAAACTCACCACTTCTAGTTGCAACTAATTTATTTTTAATTATTTTCTGTTTGCAACAACTTAACTCATGATTAATTAATTTTTTGTTCAACCACACTACTACATATGGGCAGATTATTCCACGAAAATTTTCCACGTTTCCATTATATTCATGTTTTTTTAAATAGGGCAGGATTTTTGTCGATATTGCCATGAAATTTCGTCGATATAGCCACGAATAGGTCCTTTAACTTGGTCGGGATTTTCATCGCTATTTCCTTGAAAGTTTGTCGCTATTTCCATGAAAATTTTTCCTATCTCATTGGTCAGTGTTAACTGTTAGTTGACTAGTTTATCTATATATACCCGACTTTAAGAGACTTTGCAACACAATTGCTATAGTTGCGACACTATTAGTGGATTTTTTTTTATCTATTTATTTTTTCCGTCACCCATCGATTGAACAAATCCAATTCTTGATCTACATAGCTCAGATTTTGAACTTGCAAGGTTAGTATGTTTTTTTTATTGATGTACTCATTTAACTTGTAAATTTTTGTTCAAATGTCGAAATTTCATGTAGCTTGTTTTTTCCTTGATAATATATTATATGTGTAGTAC
>SNQJ01S0018311.1:20968-33582 GCA_010110895.2 Picea sitchensis | reverse complement strand
AGCCATATTCCTTCAAGTCTATTTTCCTCTCCATTTGTGGATCATACGACTAGAGCTCTCGAGGACTATGAGATTACCCCCACTGTACACGCCAGACCATGGTGCACCTAGTGGTGTAGAAAGATAAACTTATTAACCATTTGGTTGAAATGTTTGGTGATTCATTAGAAAAAAGTGATATCACCTCTAAGGAAAGTACATATACGTCAGAGGTCAATACAGGAGTCAATTGAAAAAAAACCCTAAGTATGATCATCCTGTTTCCATTCCCAAGAGGGAATGGAAGAATATACAGGATGCTACAAAGGATATTGTATTGAGACATGAAGGGAAGACACCACCTAGACCTGGAAGGTAAATGATATTTTGAATTGAATATTTCAAACCTTCTTTAATTGATCTATAGAAAAAATGACACTATCTAAGTACACATATTTGAAACTTTTCGTAGGCTCTTAGACACGTCAAAATCCACCAAGGAAAGACTAGAAAAACAAAGGCAAAACCAACTTGGCCAAGGTGGTTACATGAGATTAAAATCTCAAATTGTAAGTATTGAATAATTTTATCATATTATTAATATCATCATACAATTTTTTTTTTAATTTCATCCAATAAGAAAAATTCACCATATTATGTAATGTAGGGGGATACATTCAATAATGCAACCTGATGCAGGAGCATCTCCCACATCAAGCGAGCCAACGCGGAAGGCAAGGGATAGCTGGACAAGCCAGCCCAAATTTTGAGTTTCTCTTGGATTTGATGCGTGAACATTAATGAGGAAATTTAATGAAGCACACTTGTATATTGTAAATGGACCTTGAGCGGATTGCTCTCATCCTTAGTAGGTAGAAAGACATTTATGATAGTTAATGTAAATTAGATAGAATTTAATTCTAGACTAGACAGTTGAGAGCGCAAGAGGGAAACGGGATATAGACACCCTCATTGTGTATTGTAACATAGATGGGAAGAAGAAGCAACATTGTTGAAGAGAGCAAGAGCATGCAAAGAGCTGTGTAAGAACACCCATGTACAGATAATTGAATTAATAGAAAGAGTTGGTTCAATTTCATGGTTTTTTGTTTGTTCTCTGTGTATTGATGTTGATATGCTCATGAATGGTTGCTTCCTATTATGCATTTTCTTTATATGTTGTGTATATGATTTCATGCTTTGAGTTTGAAGTCTGAGAGGAAGAAGGAATGAGTTTCAATTGTTTCTCTATTTGATCCAGAGAATTCCTGCAAGGAGTGCAGCTGAAGTGTTCACAAGGAGTGCGTTGACAGAGGGTTTAGATAGAGATAGCTTTTGTTCTGATTCATCCCAAAGGTGCAGTTGGGCACAGGAGCCGTGCAAGGAGTGCGCAGGCCGAGTAAAAGTCTCAGGGTTGCGAACCTGGGTGAAGTATCGAAGGACTGTTGCTGCAGGCGTGTGCAGAGTCGAAGGACTTCAACACTTAGACGTGGTTGAAGGTTTGCCGCAAGGAGTGCGTGAAAGAGTTTTCTGAAGGACTTGATGGTCATGGGAAAATCTCAGGAAGGATAGAGCCTTCGAATTTGTTGAAGAACAGTGCACAGAAGTTGTACGTGAAGTGTTTAAACAGGCGTCGTAAGTTCACGCTGTAGGTGGATGAGTTCTGTGGAGAACACTTAGTCATTTCATAGGAATCATCGAAGAAGAAACGGATGGTTGGAATTCGTCAAGGAGAATTTGCGAATCTCCTTGGGCCGTTATATCTCCTAGAAGTGCAGGGAAGATACAACAACGTATCCTCAAAAGGTTCGAAGCTCAGAAGGGGCAGAGCATTGATCCGAGTCACAAGGACGATCGGATTTGCATGTAGTATCATGTATCAGGATTTCATGGATTGAAAATCTGAAATAATGCAACGGGAATCGCGATATAGTGATACATGATATCCCGACTGGTACAAGAAAAGTGTGGGGCCACAGGAGTTAGAGTGGTGGAAAAGCGGCACAAGCTATCAGAGTTTCGTGGCGAGAAGTCCCGATACAATAGCATATGGATTCGCGATATTGTGAACTCCGAAATGTCGATGGAGTGAGGACCGTTGAATAGTCAACTCGCACATGCATCAGGGTTTCAGCATATCGAGAGTCGAGACTCAGTAAAGCAAGTTGCTTGACATCATGAGTGGCGAATTTGCGATAGCAGAAATATCGATAGGAGGAAGAAAAGGTCAACGTTGACTATTGTTAGGGTTCAGGGTTTTGAGAATCCAATGCTAGACCATTGACCTCGCGAAGTCGCGAAGTCCAATCCTCTGAGTGCAGAGAGGGGATCGCATGAAAAGTTCTGTGGGTGCATATTTCCCGACAGGGAAATAGAGGAACGTTAAAGTTCTTCGGGTCTTGGGAAAAGGAAGATCCTGTGAGCGGACGTTCTTGCAAGTGCGACTGCGATAGTTTGGTATCAGAGCATAGAAAGGTTCTTTTCTTTCTGTAGCAGAGAGGAAAGAGAATTCACCATGCCGCCAAGGAGAGATAGACAATCACCCGATCCAGAGGATAGGGAAATGGCGAGAAGAACAGGCAGGCAGGTGACAGACCCAGTCATGGAGAGACAAATGCATGATCTATGAGAAAGACTCGAAGACATGGAGATAGTGCAAAGATGCACAACCAGTGCAGGGGATTTGAGTGATTCCAAGAGTGAATTTGAGGCTAAACGTGAAGAAGAAGATGCAGCCGAAGATGCATCAAACGAGCGTTTGATCAGAGCTATTGCAAGGATGGGTGCAAGAGAAAAGATGGACATTCCAGTTTATGAGGGAAACTTGGATGCAGAGGAGCTTCTAGACTGGATTAGAGCTCTCGACACATACTTTGACTATGAATATGTCGAAGAGGACAAGAAAGTCAAGCATGTTGTCACAAGGCTGAAAGGACATGCAACATTGTGGTGGGATGAACTACAAGCTGACAGACGCTGCAAAGGTAAGAAGAAGATCAAGACTTGGGATAGGATGATCGCGAAGATGAAGGAGAAATTCATCCCTAGGGATTATCAAATTACTCTATTCAGGAGGATGAAGAACCTAAGATAGAAGCTGATGACAGTGAAAGAATACACTGAGGAATTATATAAACTGAACATCAGGGAAGGTCATCGGGAGAGCGATGATGAGAAATTTGCCAGATATATGAATGGCCTGAGATATGATATCCATGATGAGATGATCATGGTAACCATCCGGACGGTGGAATATTCTTACTAGATGGCTATGAAAGTAGAGGAAAAGCTGAGCCGAAATAACAGTCAGAGTGGAAGAGGCAGAAGTCAGCCCAGAGGCAAATCAGTTGCCCAGGACAAATATCACAAGCCCAAGGAGGAATGGAAGAAACCTCAGACTCAGACAAAGAGAGGTGGAACCTCACAACGAGGGAAGCCATATGCAGAACAGAGAGGACAACATAATGAGAAGAGAGGAGATTATGCTGATAACAACACTTTTACTCATACTAGAGGCAGAGGAAGAGGAAGAGGTGGAGTAATCACATGCTTCACATGTGGAAATAATGGGCACAAGTCTTACGAGTGTCCAGACAAAAAGAAGGAAATTGGAGAAGCTCACATCACCGAGGCACAGAGGTGAGATGTTGAGGAGGAAGACGTTGAAGGCGGAAGATCACTGATGATGTGAAACGTCCTTTTGACACCCGAGAAGGAGGTGGAGAATTCAGTCCAAAGGACCAGTCTTTTCAAGACTACTTGCAAGACCAAGGATAGAGTATGCAAGGTCATCATTGACAGTGGTAACATACATAATCTTGTATCTACAGAGATGGTAGAGAAGCTGGAGCTGGAGACGACTGATCATCCAAGCCCATACAAAGTTTCGTGCTTAAAAAAAGGACACCAGGTAACTGTCACCAAACAATGCTTGGTTGAGTCCAAGATAGGAGGATATAATGATAAGATCTTGTGCGATGTTATTCCTATGGATGTTTGTCATATATTGCTGGGTAGACCATGGAAATATGACATGAATGTGATTCATGATGGGAGAATGAACACATACACCCTGGAGAAGAATGGGAGGACACACATGTTGCTTCCGATAAAGGATAAGAAGGTGAAGCCGGAAGTAAGCAGCACAGTACTTCTCATGAGTGGGAAGGAACTTCTTACCGAGGTTAAGAAGAAGGAGGAACCACAATTCATTGTGGTCAGGAAACTGAAGATTGTTTTGACTAGTACAAGAGTGGATGATTTACCAGAGGAGGTTCAGGAACTGCTGGGAGAGTTCACTGACATTGTAGTGGATGAATTACCTCGTTCGTTGCCACCGATCAGGAGTGTGAGCCATCATATTAATCTCATACCAGGAGCCAGTTTTCCAAACAAATCCGTGTACATATTGATGCCGCAGGAGAATGAAGAGGTTAAGAGGCAATTCTAGGAGTTATTGGACAAAGGGTTAGTCAGGGAAAGCTTGATTCCATGTGCTATTCCAACAGTACTCAGTCTGAAGAAAGACGGAGGCTAGAGGATGTGTACTGACTCAAGGGCGATCAATAAGATAACCATCAGGTACAAATTTCCATTGCCGAGGATGGATGATCTGATGGATTGCTTGAGTGGAGCAAAGTATTTTTCAAAGATTGATTTGAAAATCGGTTATCATCAAATCCACATGAGAGAAGGTGATGAATGGAAGACTGCATTCAAAACCAACGAAGGGTTGTATGAATGGATTGTTATGTCGTTTGGCTTAAAAAATGCGTCGAGTACCTTCATGAGATTGATGAATTAAGTCCCGAGGGAGTTCATCAGTAAATTCGTCATTGTGTATTTGGATGACATACTGGTTTACAGTAAGACAGTGGCAGAGCATCTAAATCATTTGGCTACAGTGATGCAGAAATTACAATAGGAGAAGTTGTTGATAAACATGAATAAGTCCTCATTCATGAAGATAGAGCTCATTTACTTGGGATTTGTTATTTCAGCAAATGAGTTGAGGATGGATCCAGATAAGGTGGAAGTGATCAAGAATTTTCCATCACCGAAGAATATTTTCGAGGTAAGAATTTTTCATGGATTGGCTAGTTTCTACCGAAAATTCATTAGAAATTTCAGTGGAATTAGCGCAGCGATTATGGATACAGTGAAAAAAAGACACAAGTCTTTTCACTGGATTGACGAGGCTGAAAAAATTTTTAACCTGTTGAAGAGGAAGATTACAGAACAAACTGTTTTGTTGTTTCCGGAGTTCCAGAAGACATTTCAGGTGAAGTGCGATGCAAGTGGATTTGCAATAGGGGCAGTCTTGAGTCAAGAAGATAGGCTGATAGCGTATTTCAGTGAGAAGCTGAATGAGGTGAAATTGAAGTACTCCACATATGACAAGGAATTCTATGCTGTCATACAGGCATTAAATAAATGGAGGCATTACTTGATCCTGAAAGAGTTTGTATTGTACAGTGACAATCATGCACTGTAGTTTGTGACTCAATAGGAAAAGTTGAATCAGAAACATGCCAAATGGGTTGAGTATATGCAGAATTTCACATTTGTGATTAAAAACATTTCAGGTAATGCTAACAAAGTTGTTGATGCTTTGGGCAGGAAGTGTTTGATGTTGCAGGAGTTTTGAGTCAAAACATTGGGTTGTGATGATCTCAGGGACATGTACGCAGATGATCAGGATTTTAAGGAAGCGTATGAAGTAGCTAAGAATCCAATTCTCAGAGATAGAAGCTTGTGGGTAGAGTATATGATCCAGGGAGGACTACTGTTCAGGGGTAATCAACTGTGTATTCCGAAATGCTCCATGAGGGAGAACTTGCTGAAAGAGAAACACAGTGGAGGATTGGCATGACATTTTGGTCATGAAAAGACATTCACGAAGCTGAATGAGTCATATTTTTGGTCGGGAATGCGAGAAGACGTAAAAATATTTGTGGACAAATGTAGAATTTGCCAGCATTCGAAGGGAAGGAAACAAAATGCAGGGTTCTATCAACCATTGCCCATACCAGAGAGGGCATGGGATGTAATTAGCATGGATTTTGTATTGGGGTTGCCAAGGACACAAAGAGGTTGTGATTCAATCTTTGTGGTAGTGGATAGATTTTCCAAAATGCCACACTTCATTCCATGTCAGAAGACTAGTGATGCGACTCACATTGCGAACCTATTTTTCAAAGAGGTCAATCAACTTCATGGGTTGTCGAAGAGTATAGTTTCAGACCGAGATACAAAATTCATAGGGAATTTTTGGAGGACCTTATGGAAGAAGCTGGAAACTAACTTGGCATTTAGTTTGGATTATCATCCTCAAATGGATGGACAGACAGAGGTGGTCAACTGAGGTCTGGGAGACTTGCTGAGAAGCTTGGTGACAGAGCACCACAACTAGTGGGACAACATATTACCACAGGCAGAGTTTGTGTATAATGACTCAGTGAATAGGAGCACAGGGAAAAGTCCATTCCAGGTTGTTTATGGCATGCAGCTGAGAGGAATTTATGAACTGAGGGATTCAAAACAGACTGTGACTAGGAGCGCTAGTGCAGAAGAATTCACAGAGGCGATGAAGGAACTTCACAGCCGGGTGAAGGAGCGATTGCTGAATTCAAGTTAGGAGTACAAGCGCAGAGCCGATCAGCATATAAGACAACTTCAATTTGAGGTTGGTGATCTGGTTCTGGCGCATTTGAGGAAGGAAAGGTTCCTAGGAGGAACATATAATAAGTTGAAAATGAAGAAAATCGGACCATGTAGGGTCTTGAAGAAACTTGGGTCGAATGCTTACGAGATTGAATTACCCGATGGGGTCGGAATTTCTCCGATATTCAATATCTTCGATTTGTACCCATATAAGATTGAGGAAACAGAGACTAGAAATGAGCAGCTAGTGATCCAATGGACGAAGTAGATGCCAGTTGCAGAGAAGCTGCATATGGAGTGCATACTTGATAAGAGGGTAAGTAAGAGGACCAGATGGAAAGAATACTTTGAGTATCTGATCAAGTGGAAGAACCATCCAATTGAATATGCTAGCTGGAAGATTAAAGCTAAGATCCAGAAGCATGAATAGACCGTGTAGGAGCTCATGGATAGGAGCCCATTAAAATTTTCAAGCGAGGGAGTATGATGCAGGAGCATCTCCCACATCAAGCGAGCCAGCGCAGAAGGCAAGGGATAGTTGGACGAGCCAACCCAAATTTTAAGTTTCTCTTGGATTTGATGTGTGAACATTAATGAGGAAATTTAATGAAGCACACTTGTATATTGTAAATGGACCTTGAGTGGATTGCTCTCGTCCTTAGTAGGTAGAAAGGCATTTATGATAGTTAATGTAAAGTAGATAGAATTTAATTCTAGACTAGATAGTTGAGAGAGCAAGAGGGAAATGGGATATAGACACCCTCATTGTGTATTGTAACATAGATGGGAAGAAGAAACAACATTGTTGAAGAGAGAAAGAGCATGCAGAGAGCTGTGTAAGAACACCCATGTACAAATAATTGAATTAATAGAAAGAGTTGGTTCAATTTCATGGTTTTTTGTTTGTTCTTTGTGTATTGATGTTGATATGCTCATGATTGGTTGCTTCCTATTATGCATTTTCTTTATATGTTGTGTATATGATTTCATGCTTTGAGTTTGAATTCTAAGAGGAAGAAGGAATGAGTTTCAATTGTTTCTCTATTTGAGCCAGAGAATTCCTGCAAGGAGTGCAGTTGAAGTGTCCGCAATGAGTGCGTTGACAGAGGGTTCAGATAGAGATAGCTTTTGTTCTCATTCATCCCAAAGGTGCAGTTGGGCACAGGAGCCATGCAAGGAGTACGTAGGCCAGGTAAAAGTCTCAGGGTTGAGAACCTGAGTGAAGTATCGAAGGACTGCTGCTGTAGGCATGCGCAAAGTCGAAGGAATTCAACACTTAGATGTGGTTGAAGGTTTGCCACAAGGAGTGCATACAAGAGTTTTCTAAAGGACTTGAAGGTCATGGGAAAAGATCAGGAAGGATAGAGCCTTCAAATTTGTAAAAGAACAACACAGAGAAGTTGTGCGTGAAGTGTTTAAGAAGGCACCGTAAGTTCACGCTGTAGGTGGACAAGTTCTTTGGAGAACACTTAGTCATTTCGTAGGAATCATTGAAGAAGAAACGGACGGTCAGAATTCACCGAGGAGAATTCATGAATCTCCATGGGCCATTAGATCTCCCAGAAGTGCAAGGAATATACGATGACGTATACTCAAAAGGTTCGAAGCTCAGGAGGGGTAGATCATTGATCCAAGTCACAAGGACTGTCGGATTTGCATGTTGTATCGTGTATCGGGGTTTCGTGGATTGAAACTCTGAAATATTGCAACAGGAATCACGATATAGTGATACGCGATATCCCGATGGGTATAAGAAAAGTGTGGGGCCACAGGAGTCAAAGTTGTGGACAAGCGGCATGAGCTATCGGAGTTTCATGGCGAGAAGTCCCGATACAATAGCATCCGGATTCGCGATATTGCGAACTCCGAAATACCGATGGAGTGAGGACCGTTGAATAGTCAACTCACATGTGCGTCGGGGTTTCGGTATATCAGGAGTCGGGATTCAGTAAAGCAAGTTGCTTGACATCGCGAGTGGTGAATTCGCGATAGCAGAAATCTCGATAGGAGGAAGAAAAGGTCAGCATTGACTATTGTCAGGGTTCAGGGTTTTGAGAATCCATTGCTAGACCATTGAGCTCGCGAAGTCGCGAAGTTCGATCCTCCAAGTGCAGAGAGGGGATTGCATGAAAAGTTCTGTGGGTGTAGATTTCTCGATAGGGAAATAGAGGAACGTTAAAGTTCTTTGGGCCGTGGGAAAAGGAAGATCCTGTGAGCGGATGTGCTTGCGAGCACGACTGTGTCACAGCCACTGAAAAAAATATCAAGATCGACTTCAAGTTTTTCTTTCAAGAAGTGGTTGAACGTCGAAACAGAATTCGAGAAACACAATTGACTAACCCTCTGGATGATATGGTAAGTAAAATGATAAGACTGTAATTGTTGAGTACTTGTAACATATATAGACTATTGATTTATCACACCAATTAATGTGTCTATTTGTTTTAAGCATGCAAGAAACCCCATTTCATTCAACAATGGTACTGAACATAAACACCATGATTATAGTGGTGTGTAGACCCATCATGGTATGTGTCTTTAAAATCAATAATATATATTGACGATCAATAATATTTAGTTGTGAATGGTGTACTTATAAAGTTTATTATATCAATGGAAAATCATGTAGATGAGGCTAGTGCTCATATAAGAGAGGAACTGATGACAACCCAACCAATGGTGTCGACTACTCCTCTATGTAAAAAAAACATTCATGATATTTGTATTAATGAAATACTGCTATGAATAATAATAACTAACCATGTCATTTGAATTCTTTCTGTAGTTGTAATGGAGGCCCCTGTACTGTAGCAAAATCCACTAGTATATCATACTAATAGAAGTAGTACAATGGTAGATATGACACATAGTCATGTAGCACGACTAGAAGAGGGTCCAACAACTCAAGGGGTTGAAGACGATGCTACTCTTGATTTACTGAAGAATTTTTTGAAAAATAAGAAACATAAAAGGAAATGATTGTAAATATTTTGAGGACAAAATTTATTAATATAAATTATTAGTTGTCCATGTTTTATTTAAATTAATATGTATGATTGAGTTTGGAGAATTTAGAGTGATGTGGGGGGGGGGGGGGTGAGCTTCCACTTCATGTGGTTGGCCCTGTTTAGTAGAGAATAATTTATTCTCGAAACTAGGATGAGCTCATTAAGGTATTCCTATTATCCATTTAATGATATTGTTTCTAGAGATTATTGAATGTAATTTGATGTGGCATTTTATGTTATCCCTTAACATTGATGTTTTCCAATGTTCAATGTGAAAAAATACCTATTATGAGGACTTGGTGATGTAGAATGCTTTCTTGAGTTAGTGATTGATTTAATGAACAAAGACATCAATATTGATAAATCAGATGGCAGGAAAAAAGTGAGTTCCAATTTTAAATTTTCTTGTACTAAGTTTGATTGTTTTCTTAGTTTAGCTTAGGTTAATGATTCTTTTATTGTAAAATTAATGATGTATATTTTTTAAATATATCTAGGTAGACATTTCTAATGATATGTTATACGAATTTTGAATTAGTGATTAATTGGTTTAGATGAAAAATAAGGGTTGAAATATACTCAATGATGAAATCTACAATAATAAACTACAACTACTCATACTTGGGACATTGATTTTTAACTACAAGCACTGGTGAAACTAAATGAAGAGGAAAAATTCACCATCTAGCCATAGGCATTCCTACTCAAATGATAACCTTAAGTTGGGATGATGATGTGGGAAGGAAGAATTTGCTCCAAAATGGCTCTATCTCACATTTACCAAAAATGTATGAATCTGATGAGCATAGCTATAATAAACTAACCAACTAAAGCAATTAATTACTATCTTGCGTCCTTGCTAGAACAATAAGAAGGAATATTTCTTGACATCAGGTTTGAAGCAACCTAAACCATTGTCTCCACATATATTTTCTTGACCTCCTCTCTAGATCAAGGGAAATAGGCAGAATCTATACTTACAAAACCTTGTCAACCTACTTTTTGAGGAGGGAAAGAGTTATAAAAATACAATACTTCAACAATAATTGTGCTATTGTTACAAATATTAAATACCTTTTCGACCTATTTTCTAGAACAATATGTCCTTGTTATCCTCCCTAGTAGAGAAAGTCAATTTTTTTATGGCACAAGAATGACAACCTTGTTGCCACCATATTTCATTACTATTCCTCCTGGGTACGGGTAAATTGACTTGTATATGCAACAAAAATGTTGTATAAGACCATTGTCATAATGCTAGAGCCATGCACAGAGTATGAATAAAAGGGTTCACTCATTTTTGTGGAAACAAAATGTAGATCTTCTCTCTTTAGTTCCAAGAGTCCTAGTGCTTGAATCTCCATGTGATTTATAAAAGGTCTCTTGATTTGTCCTTGGGTCAAAATTCACGGTGATAAGTCAACTTGATGGCCAAGTAGAATTCAAACAAACTTGGTGACTTCAATACCCATGCCAACGTTTCGTCAAGTTGGTGGCTCCTAAACCCATTTTGACTTTGACTCAATTTGGTGTCTTCAATGCCTGTTGACTTTGACTCATTTTAGTGACTCAAAAGCATTACTCATCCTCAACAGGGTGATTGGACAAAGAGAGTCTTTATGTAATGTATCAACACATTCGTTTGGTATGCTCTAATTTTTTTTCCATCTTTATTTCTTTTCACTCTAATATCACTATGTAATGACCCCAATGTCATTACTTAAAGGGGTGTTAAACATTTGATTTTGTACTTTTATACCAATTTATTTCCAGTCCAGTAAGACATTTGAAATAGATGGCATCCTATAAGAATCCTACAGGCCTGTAGGATGTATTATGAGATTTGTGGGTATTGTAGTCCTTACTAGTGACCTAGAAACTAGTTGTATTAAAGGTATAACATACATCCTAAATGAGGTCTCTATGAATACAAAAAACCCTACATTTCAATCATTGTTTATTTGAGTCAGTTGCTTCCTTAATGAGAATATCTGGTGAAAGAGAACCAATATTGATTTCAATTTTTGAGGCAAATTTGTTTCCTTTTTACAAACCATTTTGTTTCATGATGTCATTGTATTTGTACCATACTCTCTTTAGTTTTTCGCTCTGTAATGTCCCCCACCTCTTAGAGAGGTGATGAGGAGACTCAGTGGCCTAGGCACCTCCACTAGGTCATAGTCTCACACTAAGGGGGGAGGTCAACTAGGCTAAAGTCATAATTTTAAGTTGACTTGAGAAAGGAAAGGGATAAAAGGAGTAAAAGATAATTGAACAGAAGAATAGAAGTTAACCCTAGGAGTTAACCTAACTCAATAGAGAATTAGAAGGAAAAGTATAAGTAAGAGGCTGGGGCACACTTATTATTCATTCTGAATTTGGTGTATTGTTTGTTATTTCTCTTGAGCATTCAGTTTGGGGGTTTTGTTGTACAAACACTTGTGAACAAATCAATGGTGAAATATCCACTCACCTTGTTCCACAACTTGGTCTCAGGGATGAAAGATTCTTCCACACCATTCTATTCTCAGCATATCTCCTTCTAGAGCTTTAGAAGATAGCAGGGTCGTACTGTTTGGGAAGTTTCCAGCAAGGGCGCACCATACCATTGAGAAGGGTTCGATTTAACCAATTAGGAGGAGCATTGGGCATTCAATCAGTTGGGTTTTACTTGTAGGTGCTCCATCATCATTTTGAGGGTTTCTTTGAGGAGTTATCATCACTCAATCTTTAGCAACAATTTGGGATGATTTGGAGGTTAGGAGGACGTCCCACTTTTCTGTATTTCTCAGATCTAGAGAGATCTACTTGAGATATGGATATGAAACTTATCCCATGGGATTCTCTTAGACCGATCTATATTCTTGGAGAGTTTCACATCATTTGGAGGTATATTTCTTCAAGGACGAGTTGCCTAGGGTTTCTGCCATTCAGGAGGGTGCAACTCCCTTGGAAGATTCAACA
>SNQJ01S0018310.1:111396-130446 GCA_010110895.2 Picea sitchensis | reverse complement strand
CGAATGCTAAATCAATAAAAAAATGACCATATCGACTGGACCCAAATTACAAGGAAAAAGTGTGCAGAGAGTTGGGTAGAATTCTAGACGTAGGGATCATTGTCCCTATGGAATAATTTGATTGGATTAGCCCCTGATGGTAGTACAACAAAAAAAAATAGGTGACCTCAGGATTTGTGTAGACCTACACTACTTGAATACAACTTGTGTATATGACCCCTTTCTCACCCTATTTACCGATGAGGTATTGGACAACATGGGTGGCCACAAAGCCTACTCATTCACAGATGGTTTCTTGGGATATCACCAGGTGAGAATTGTGGAAGAAGACCAAGCTAAGACAACATTTTCCAAGGATCAAGGATAATTTTCATATACAGTAATTCCCTTTGGCCTCAAGAATGCACCTGTGGTGTTTTCTAGAATTATGTTTGCAACTTTTAAGGACTCCATGCATAAGTTTCTAGAGGTCTATTTGGATTATTGGATAATATTTAACCTACTCAAGGATCACATGAAAGCACTGAGACTGATGCTGGACAAATGTAGACAGTTACATATATCATTGAACTTGAAAATTTGCATCTTCTGTACACCATTTGGGACATTACTGGGACATGTTGTCTGTAAATAATAATTTCTCATTGATAAAACAAAGATTGCAAGGATAATGGACATGTTGGCACCCACTTTTGCTAGATAACTCTACGCAACTTTGGGATACATAGGGTACTATATAAGGTTGATATGGAGTTACACAAAGGTTTCTATACCATTGGAAAAGTTACTGCGCATGGACACACAATATATATGGAACCCGAAATGCCAAGAGGAATTGGAAATGATAAAGGAGAAATTAGTAATGACATTGATACTAATATTCCCACATTGGGATAAGATATTTCACATGCATGTGGATGCTGTTGGCATAGGGGAAGACCCAGGGTTCAACTCTAACAACGCACCAACAAGCCCTAACTACTGGCCCTTTCAGCAACACCTGTGAAGAAGATGCAGTCTCACTCGAAGTAACAATAGGGGGTTGCAGAACACAGGTGTCTACAACCAGAGGAAATGCAAGTGGAATCAAGGAAATCAAACAAGGAGATTAGATTATTCTTTCCAAACATTAACCTACTTCACACAGTTGTATATGAGATCTAACATACTAATGCATCATCATAGTAATAGAGTAAAGAACACAACATCAACCTTACACAACAACATGATATACGTGGTTCACCCTCTCGCTAGGGATATGTCCACAAAATTGTGCTTTATAATATGTTAGGTGAAATCTTAGAGTTCTATCTGTGCTCTTAGCTTGCAAATTTCTCTCTTTCTCTCTTCTCTCTATCTCCCTTCCCTGCGCACCTAGCTATAGGATTTATCTTCACACTCAACTGAAGATCTTACAACACAGACTTCTCTCACCACACAATAATTCTCTCTCAGTAATAACAACAATCACTCATTATCCCATATCCAAACCCATATCAGGTTCTCTTGAACTTTATTTATACATTACAATAGCTCACCGACAGCCTTAGGCTAAAGCCTAGGTGTCTAAAACCCTAGATACCAAAACCCTAGGTGTCTAAAACCCTAGGTCAGCTTGACCCGCGTTTTCAGGTCTTTGCTAGCTTGTCTTTCCTTCCTTCTCGTGAGGTTCTCAAAAGCATATATCGATGTATTTTTCCACTTGCTGAGTTGTCCACGATCCATCTTACTTGCTAATCTATCTTCCTTGATCTCCTCATCCAGCAACTTTCTTTCTCGGACTTCGCTCCCTCCTTTCTGCTTCTTTAACTACGCCGACCTGATCTCAGTCAACCTTCTTTTCGTGCAGTTCGCGTTTCTCCTTTTCTTCTGTAATATTCGATTTCTTCCATAACCAAGGGCCAAAAATCCCTCAACACTCACTCATGTCTCATCCCGAGGCACTATGATCTGAATCTTATGCTGTACCTCAACTTCAGACTGCTCAACACAGCCTGTGCTTCCTGCGCTGTTCCTCCACCCTGTGTGCAGACTGTCTTTCTTGTGTATGGTACCCACTTTCAACTGCACCTAGTACCTAGACCTTTTTCCCTTTATTTTTACCGAGAACTATGAGGCAACTAGTTGTCATAGTACAATTTCAAGTGGATCCCATTCACCAATCCTTCCTTCCACTCCCCATTCAAAGTCTTTAGCTGCGCAACTCCTCCTTCTGTAACATAGGCAACCTCATATGGCTGCAACCAATGTGTTCTGAACTTCCCTGGATGCTTCATGAACTTGCTATCATATACCAATACCAGATCTCCTTGCTTAAATTCTTTCTTCTTGATATGCCTGTCATGGTAGGCCTTTTTTCATTCCTTCTGAACTTGCTAGTGAAATCCTGCAATAAATCTATCTTCTTCTAGTTCAAACAACTGCGCGAGACTCTCTTGAACAACGCCAGTGTCATCCATATCTATAAATGTTGCAATTCTTAAGATAGGATGTTGGCACAGGGGCAGACCCAAGGTTCAATGCTACAACAATGCACCAACAAAACGCTAACTACCAGCCCTTTCAACAACACCTACGAAGCAGATGAAGTCTCACCCGAGGTAGAGGCAGGGGTGGTTGCGAGACTCCATTGTTTGCAACCTTAGTTGGGACACAGATCTGTGATTATAACACTTAGAAATCACCATGGTTTACCCCCACCCTGGGGCTACATCCATAAATTCTTCTTCTTTATTATCTTCAGTTAATCAGGTTACAACACAGAGTCTCCCAAAACCCTTCTATGCACAGGACAAAAGATCTGCGCAGCTTGCTAGATCCTTCTTCCTTGCGTTGTAGCACAAATCCTTCTATAATCTCTATAATAACTTTCACTCAGCTTTGTAACCCTTCTACAGTCATGCACATAGCACTACTAGCACTTAGCTTACATCACATGGATGGGCTACCATCCCCTTACTTACTTCACCTATATATCTATTTATACATTACAAAAGTGGGCCTAAGCATGGGTAAACCCATGAGCCGACATCCCTTTCCCATTACATTATCCCCCAAAACCCAAAAAGGACCCAAAAAGGGGTCTAACTTCCACGATTTCCGCTTCGCGTTGTGCTCCATCTTTGACAAGCTGTCGAAGTCCCAAAAATGGTCAAATATGACCAAGTGTTCCTCAAAACTTGGTTAAGGGCCAACATGCCCCCAACGCTCACCTATGACTTGTCCCGAGTCACTCAGGTTTGGGTAACGTTGCCTCAAAGGTCTCGAGCTGCTTCGATTTGTCTTTGTGCTATTGATTCTTGCTCAACGAATTCCCGAACAACCGCTTCACTGATAGGTCCTTCCAGTTGCTGCTCGACTATGAAAACTACTTGCTATAGTAGTGTTCCCTAGCCTTCAATTTATTCAAACAGTAGGTAGGTCACCTCCTGGCTCGACTGGAGTTTCTGGGTGACTTCCATCACTCTGTTCTGCGTGGTAAGAACGAGTTGTTTGACACTGGGTTGTTCCTGGGATCTCTTCATCCTATCGATGGGTGACAGGAGCTTGAGCTACGGCTGTACTGTATCTACGTGTTGCTTTGCTTCCTGGAGTTGGGACTCCAATTTCTTCAACTCTGGGTCTTCAGATAGTTGTTCATATATTTGTGTTCTTCTGCTATTTAGCTTCTTACATTCTGCAACAAGTGTTTTAATCCTCTCGACTACGTTCTGAGCATTCAATTCTCGCTAGTCACGCACTTCTTGTGGAGTATGTGGTATGGTATGAAATTCTAATTCCACGACCATTTGTTGAAGTTGCTGAATGACTTCAGCTAGCTTCGTTACTTGGCGCTCTATGGGCTCTTCGACCTTCTTCTCTAAGCCGGTCACAGAGAGAAATGCTCTATTGACTACTTCTTCAATTCCTATCTGCTTTGCGAGCATATGCTCTTTCTCTTTTTGGATCTTCGTTCTGTCTTCTTCAAATTTTGCTTGGAGAGCATTCTTCTCTTGTTGCGCGACTTGGCGTTGTTCAATAATTTCCTCTTGTGCTTTCTTAGGGCCTGGGTGGCCTACACTTTTTCTTCCTAAGCATGTCAAAGGCGTACTTCGACTGTATCAACAATCTTGCAGAGCTGAACTGATTCATCTCCCACTTCTGTTGTTCCTTCTGGCAAAGGTGCTGTAGAGATTGCATGGCTAGACTGGAGTGCTTGCTGTACTCCTTGGAGCGCGATCTCAATTTGGCTATACATTTGTTTTTGCTTTGCCTCCTACTTCTCTATGATTTCCTTTGAAGCATCATTGACTGCTACAACAATGAAATCAAAGTCATCCAACGTGAGGGAGGTTCACATATTGGTTACAGGGGTTCTTAGTTTCTTTCTGGACGAAGATTTCAGAGGTGAGACCCTCCTTTTCTTCGATGAGTCTTCTTCGTCCCTAGGCGGTGGTACTTTGACTTTCTAAGTTTCTCTATCTTCTTACTCATCACCTTCTTCATCTGGTGTAATGGAAGCCGTCCTTACAGATAGGCTGTCAGCATCCTGGACTTCTTCAATCTTCTTCGTCGTCTTTTCTTTCTTTGTCTTACTGGGCCCAAGTGTATCCTGCATAGTTCTAGGGCTGTCGATGTCAGAAATTTCTGTGGGGTTTGCTGAAACAAGGAGGTCCGCCGACCATTCCTTGGTGATCTCTTCCAGGTCTTCTTTTTTCAGCTTATAATAGGACTGAAGCTTTTCCTGGTGCTGATCAACGCGTGGGGTTAGGTATATAAAGTGGCGGTCCGCGCTGAACTTTATCAGAGGTTGGAATCTCTGGAAAGTGTTCGGGGTTATGCGAGGTTCACTCCTTATGGTTGCTTTCAGTTGGTTATAGTACGCGTGGAAAACGACATTCGATTTCCATTGCTTGCTCATGTCGTTCGAGTACCACAATGTACTGAACTTCACAGCTAGTGGCTCAAAGGGGTCAAGGTCTGGGAAGGTTGCGCCTTCTGGTAGCTGTCATGCAACAAAAGAAATTAGTATCAGGAGCCAGCTAAGATGGAATTCATGCCCCTTATCCTAGGCTTCTCTGCAGTCAATCTCTAGTTGATTCACCAAGTACTTCTCCCAGTTCATCTGTATTCCCTCTGCGCACTTTCCTACGAGGTCAACTACAAAGACATATACTTGTGTTGGTCGATTCTTGCGTACCAACTTCCCTGTGATCAGTTGGCATGCGAGGCGCACTGTGCCACTTTCAATAGAAACTACCTTGTAGCCTCTCGCGCCTTTCTCAACATCGCCATAGGCTTCTTTGATCTTCTACGCAAGAGCGCGGTCTGCGGTCTTTCTAGGATAGTACTCATGGGGATAAGGGCCTTGCATGCTAAGCCCGATGATCCTATTGATCAGCGCTGGATCAACAATTATGCAATGGTCTAACCATAGGTATGCTTCATGGTAACTTGCTAGCAACAATTTTACATAAGCATTCACCTCCCGGTGTCTGCCGAAGTGTGGTATTTTCATAACGTTGAGTAAAGTAGACTATGCGAGGCTCATCGTCCATTGCTGAGGGATGAGCTTCAAATTATTTCCCTTAGTTCTTGTCAAGTACTTATATGGGGTGAGCATAATGTAAGCTTTACGGTCCCCCAGGTCGAAGTCGCAAAACTTCAATGCTGTAACCTTGTCTTGATCTACGCGGTAGGTGCATACTCCTTTCGATAGATATGCGGTGACTAGGGTGTATTCAAAGTCTCTAGGGACACTGTCCCTGTTAATCTCACCGCTCAGAGGGGGTATGTAAGCTGGTAGGATGGATGGCACTAACTTCGCGTTGGCTATGTCGTCCTTATGCTTAGTTCTTCTTTCTCCGCCGGCTCGAGATGTTCTTGCTCGAGTAGTCGACGGGGAGGCTTGCACTCCTCCTGTTGATGATGCTTGGACTCCGGTGGACATTCTTCTTTCTGACATGGCTCTCTCAGTCATTAAATCGAGAAGGACATCTGTGACAGATTCCTCAAGTGCGGTGAGCTCGTTGGACATACGCACTCGAGAAAGATAATCGGGGTCACGATGATCTCAAAATGCTGCACTAGGATGAACAATCTGCTTGCAATGATCATTGTAGACAATCACTAGTTCTGTTGGATTCGATTTTTCAGTTGGCAAAAGTGTTCTTCGGACACGATGCAACGAACTAAATAGGAAATTCATCAACGATCTGCTTGTAATGGGTATGAAGCTTCCATGAACGTTGATCCATCCGTTATGGCGTGGTCCAATAGTCTGGTGGTGATCCTTTAATTCTTTTTTGTCCATTCAGGGTGGAAGTTAGACATGTATATCGGTCCAACGACTATATTGCTTTGCCATGGTGAAGTGCCATATGTCGTTGTTATGATATCCTAACGAAGCTCAATTCCTGTGAGTTTTCCTTTTGCTAAGTTTCTTCTGGAGTCTTCTGTAACTTTTTGATCTTGGCTCTCTTCTTACTTAGCTTCCTAGCTTTCTTCCCAGTGAGCTTCGTCTCGGTCATCATTTTTCCATTCTAATTTGTATCTTCTCTTGACATAGTCACTTCGTGATGCTGAGATTCTTTCTTTAGATCCAAGGGTAATACTCCTTCATTATATGGATTAGGTATTTTGGTCTTATGTGGTTCCTCTAATACTCTTATAGCTTTGACATCAAAGTCCCTGGTGTTCAATAGCTTAGATCTGTTCTCTTGTTCTTCCATCAAGTAGGCGATCCTTCTAGTCATAAATTCCATGAGTTTTTGCTTCTTCTGTTCTAGGTCTTCTTTTTCTTATTTTCTCTGTATCTGGTCTTTTTCAATCCAGATCTTGCCTAACAAAGCTGGAAATGGGGCACGATCCTCAAAAAATTTAATAAATTCGAATTCTTCCTCTGTCGAAGCTCCATGGGTACTCATAGCTACCTGGGTAATATTGCCACACAGGGTTACCATTTTTCCTTTAAACAACCCTATTTTTCCTAGTGAAGGAACCATAACAGGCCTCCCTAGGGTTTCCCAAGTACTTTCTTTCATAATGTTCATCTGTGTTCCCTCATCCAGAGCATAGTCAATGTCGAAGTCTCCTATTCTTACTTTGATTTTCTCCTTTTCTTTGAAGATCTTTGACAAATTGGCATATTTATGTTTATCTAGGGCTTCTTTCATTTTCAGTAACATAATCTTTGATTCTTTCTGGGGTTCTTTTATAATCTTAGTCTCTTGATATCCTTCAGAGTTTGCTTGCTCCATATTCATCTTTTCAAGTCTAGCAATCATTCTAGGGAAATCCAGTACTTCATGGTCCATGGCCTTACAACAGAGGCAACAAGGGTTTCTCCCAGGGCATTCCTTAGCAAGATGTCCTGGTCTTCTGCAACTGCAACAAAGAGTTAATCCTCTCTTTCTCTTCAATGATCCCCAACTCTTCTTATGCTGCGCGCTAGGATAATAATTGCTAGCCTGCAAAAATTTCTTTCTAGGGTCCTACATCCATTGGTTAGTCCAAAAATTCTTTCTATGCATATGTATAACATATCTATCATTATACTTATCAGATATATTCATATCAAACGTTCTTTCATCTAACAATGCCCTAGTTTTCAAGCTAGGACAAAATCCATACTTTAGAAATTTTTTTTTTCACTTCTTTTACTTCTACAGGGCACAAAGCTTCCAGATCTAAGAACTTTTAACTATTCTTACCTTTATCAGAGCACAAAGCTTACATATCTTACTTCTTTTCTGCAGATTTGACCTCATTCTTTCAAAAATTTCCACTTTTTACTTTTCTCAGAGCACAAAACGTTCATATCTTGCTTCTTTTCTTCAGATATGATCTTCCTTTCTTCAGATCTAACCTTATTCCCGGCACAAAGCTTCACAGGTCGAGTAAAAAGATGTGCACTAGGGCAACAGATCTACGCACAGAGCTTTCTTTTGCACAAAGTTTCTTCTTCCTCAGTTCCCAACAATCACAGTTTTAGGTCTCGACAACGGAACCATTTGTTGGCACAAGGGAAGACCCAGGGTTCAACGCTACAACAACGCACCAACAAAACCTAACTACCATCCCTTTCGGAAAAACCTGCGAAGTAGATGAAGTCTTACCCGAGGTAGAGGAAGGGGTGGTTGCGAGACTCAGGTGTCTGCAACCTTAGCTGGGACATAGACATGTGATTATAACACTTAGCAATCACCGTGGTTCACCCCCACCCTGGGGCTACGTCCACAAAGTCTTCTTCTTTATTAACTTCAGTTAATCAGGTTACAACACAGAGTCCCCAAAAACCCTTCTGCGCATAGGACAAAATATTTGCGCAGCTCGCTAGATCCTTCTTCTTTGCGTTGTAGCACAAAGCCTTCTATAATCTCTATAATAACTTGCACTTAGCTCTGTAACCCTTCTATAGTCATGCATAGAGCACTACTAGCACTTAACTTACATCACATGGATGGGCTACCGTCCCCTTACTTACTTCGCCTAGTCATCTATTTATACATTACAAAAGTGGACCTAAGCGTGGGTAAACCCACGGGCCGACATCCCTTTCCCATTACATTATCCCCCAAAACCCAAAAAGGACCCAAAAAGGGGTCTAGCTTCCACGATTTCCACTTCACGTTGCGCTCCATCTTTGACAAGCTGTCGAAGTCCCAAAAACGGTCAAATATTACCAAGTGTTCCTCAAAACTTGGTCAAGGGCCAACATAGGAACTAAATATTCCATGGGTACAACTACTTCTAGGCCATAAACCAACTTAAATGGAGTCTGCATTTTCAGTTTCTTACAAGTGGTTCTATAGGCCCATAATACTGCTGGTACTCTCAAATCCCAGTCATCTCTGTTTACACTACAAATCTTTGTCAGCATTGTCTCCAATATCTTGTTGAAGGCTTCCACCATCCTGTTCGCTTGTGGGTGGTAAGGGGTGCTCTTCTGATGGTGAACTTTAAATTCCCAAGTCAAGGATTCAATAGTCTTATTAATAAAATGTGTACCTTGATCACTCATGAGGATATTTGGGCATCCAAACCTAGTTATGATATCATCAAATATGAAACGCGTAGCTGTAGTTGCACTACAGTCCTTAACAACTCTTGATTCTGCCCATCTGGTCAAATACTCTGTCGTAGTGATGATGTATCTAGCTCCTGTGCGCTTCCCTGGTGGGTTTATAGGTCCCACAAAGTCAATGGCCCATTTATCAAATGCTTGTAAGGTGAGTTGGGGTGCTAAAGGCATCTCATCTCTTTTGGAAGGTTTCCCAACTCTTTGGCATACATCACAGGCCCTGTAGTATTCTTTAGCATCCCTGTGTAAAGTGGGCCACCAAAGGCCAGCTCTAAGAACCTTTTGCGCTGTTGCTTTTCCTGTGTAGTGTCCTCCTGCGATGCCTTCATGAGATTCTGCTAAAATTTGTGGTCATTTTTCCTCCATAACACATCTTCTCAGGATCTCATCAGGTCCCGTCTTATATAGCTGTCCAACTATAAGCAAAAAATCTGCAACGCACACTACCAACTGTTTCTTCTGAATGACTGTATATTCACGAGGTGCTATTCTTGTTGATAGGAGATGAACTATCTCGGCAAAGTGATCATCAAAATTTCTAATGCCTAAAAACTGTGCATCTAACAGTGTATCCTCCAAGCTAGTAGGTTCCTCTCCATGTTCCAACCTAGACAAGTGGTCAGGTCCCTTGTTCATCCTTATTTGCTTTACCACAATTTCAAAATCATATTCCTGAAATAAAAAAAGCCATCTACATATCCTCCCCCCCAAAACTGGTTTGTTGACTAGGTATTTTAGTGTGGAGTGATCATTGAACATCTTAAAGTGTCCTCCTAACAAGTAGTGACGAAACGTCTGCAACACATACACCATGGCTAAACCTTCTCTCTCGGTGGTGGTGTAATTTATCTCAGTTGTTGAGAGATTCCTGCTAGCAAAGGCTAATGGGTGGTCAATATCTCCTGCTCTTGGTTGTGCTAACACGACTCCTAATGCAATAGAATATGCATCGACATGCACATGAAATTCCTTGCTCCAATCTGGGAAAACTAGAATAGGCGTAGTAACCATTTTCTGTTTCAGTGTGTCGAAGCTCTGCTGACATTCTTCTGTCTAGTGAAACTGACAATCTTTCTTAAACAACTTCTCCATAGGTGTTGTAATCTGTGCATAGCCCTTAATGAACTTCCTGTAGTATCCAGTATGTTTCAGTGCAGTGCACAACTGTTTGACTGAAGTAGGAGGGGTTAAATTGACAATAATGGCAATCTTAGATGGATCTACCAATAACCCCTGCTTACACACAATATGGCCCAACAACACTTCAAAGGGCGAAAACAAGATGCATTTCTTCAGGTTCAGGGAAATCTGAAATTGCCTGCACTTATCCAACATTAGTCTTAAGCATTCAATATGTTTTTTCAATAAGCTAAAAACAATCCAATCATCAAAATATGCTTCCAGAAATTTATGCAAAAACTCCTTGAATGCTTCGACCACCACCCTAGAAAACATGGTTGGTGCATTCTTCAATCCAAAAGGCATCACTGTGTATTGGTAGGATCCCCACTCTGTTGCAAACGTGGTCTTATGGCGATCTTCCTTGGCAATATTGATCTGATGGTATCCTGAGAATCCAACGGTGAAGGAGTAGACTTCTTGTCCTCCCACATTATCTAACACTTCGTCGGTAAATGGTGTAGGGAATGGATCATGTAGGCATGCATCATTCAGCTTCCTGAGATCTACACATATTATGATCTCTCCTGTTTTCTTATCCTGAACCAACATAGGACTAATCCACTCTAATTCTTCAACAGGTTCTATGATTCCTGCTTCCAACATTATGTCTAGTTCAATCTTCACTTTCTCCTTATATTTAGAGTTCAATATTTAAGGTCTTTGTTTAACTGGCCTTGCATCTGGTTTCAAGGGGATCTTCATCTCTCCCATGGGCCCTTTAATGCTGTTCATATCGGTGAAATTGGTTGGAAACAAGTCCTGATATTCATGCACTAATTCTATGATCTTATCAATAGTGGTATCATCCCAGTAATCTCCAACATTAGCAAGCTTAGGTGTTTGCTCTGTTCCAATATTAAATTTATTGATTTTGATTGGCTATCCAATAAAAGGTAGTTCGACTCTTGGTCCTTCTATGTCTCTTTGTCCTTCAATTTCTACGATGTTCACATTCCTAGGATCATCGTCTTCATCAGCATTTATATTGTAACATCCTTGTAATTTTTGAAGAGCTGCAGTCCATTCATCCTCTTCTTGCTCCACAGGGAGGCTAGGTGCTTCCTCAAATACTTTTTGTCTTACAACCTATAAAGCTTTATCTATCAGAGGGTGCTGACTTTCAAATAAAAATGTAGCTACAAAATTCTGAGTCATACCTTGCGAGTCTGCAGTGGTTAGGCATAGTTCCACTTGAAGGTACCAGTTGATAGGATTTTTTTCTAGAGTATTGATGAATTTATGCACCCACTGCTCTTAAGGAATGCATCTCTAGGCCTCCTCACAACCTCGCACATGGTCTTTCAAATAGCTTTGACCTGTGTACCTAACTTCACATCCTTCAACTTCTTTTGAAAATCGTGTTGTCATCAAAGTGCAACATTATATCCAGTTCGCGATGTTCCTTTTATGTGTTCCCCACCATCTCGCTGGAGTATCTTTCAAATCTTCGTCGAGTGCCAACAGTCTCTGTTGTAGTGGTATAGTTTCTTCAAATTCTAGTAAGAAAGTTTCTAAGTGATTCAAACCATCAAATGTGGGTAAATTACTTACTGTTGTGACGATCCAATGAACTTCTCTGGTTAGTCTAGCACATCTCCGTGTAGATACTTCATACATCTGATTCTGCCAGTTCTCGAGTGCTTCTTCTGAGTCTGATGAACATGCGTTGTCACTTCACCAGCTTAAATTCCCATCTGCTGTAGGATTAATGTAATCCTGGTGTCTTGCTGTTAGTTTGTATATATTCTCCAACATATATGCGCGATCTTCTTCTCTGATATGCTCTATGTATCTGTGACCTTCATCAGGATCCAAAGGTGTGATGACCCTAAGGACTTCACCTTCAAATGTCATTCTTCTTTTTTTCAAGTCAACAACAGTAGAATTGTTGAAAGCCCAATCAATTCCTAACAACACGGGGTAAGGACAACTATCATCGACTATCTCAATCACCTCGAAGTCCACAAATGTTCAGACCCCATCGATGTCCATAGGGACATGTTCCAGTCTTCCGAAGGGGCTCACAACCTATTGATTGGCCATCCTAAGCCTGATGGGGGAATATATCAAGTTAGATTTTCCCATCAGTTCCCAGGTTTGCTTCGTCATAACATTGACCTCCGACCCTAAGTCGAGGACCACATAATCTATATCATAATCTCCTATATGAGCATTTAGATCTAGCTCCTTATTTGTCCTTCTCTTTTTGGATAGTTGATGCATTGTTTTATTCAGTAGAGGATCTACCTTTCCTATCTCATACTGTCTGATCAAATTTTGTAGCTCCTGTACAACGCTCTCATCCTTTATCAAATTGATGCAAGTGCATAAGAATTCCATGAGTCTGCTTACCTCTTTTCCTTCTCTAGGCGAAGCGGATTGATTAAAGGCCATGGGCATTCCACATTCTCTCACTTCTAGTTGTGCCTTTGATGAAGAAACCTGATCTCTTCTAAACTCTTTTCTTGCCTCTTCGAATGTATGCTTCTCTCTCTTTAGATCAAACTCTTGTGTATTCTTTGCAACTTTTTTGACTCCTGATTGTTCTGTAGTCTTCCCTGGAGTCACCTTATCTTCTCCTGTAGCAACGCCTCCTCTCGTGATAACAATGACTCTGGTATCTGATCCGCGGGGTTCTGTAGTGATTAGATGTACATGTTGGTTTCCCCCTCGTCTTTCCTAAAGTTTGGCTAACAGTGCAGGACAATATTCTATGAGATGTTCAAATGAGTTGCAGTAACTGCAAGTGGTACAAGGGTTTTGACAGTCCCTTTCTAAATGACCTGGCTGTGCACAGTTATAACAAATGATCTAACCTCTACCTTGGACCATGCCTCCTCCTCGTCCTCTTCCTCTGAATCCACCACGAGGGTTTAAGTTTCCTCTTCCAAGGGAATTATACTACGTAGTGTTCCCTTCTTGATGTACTTTGCCTTGAATTTTGTAGATATCCCTTGATCTTTCATGTAAGAGGTCATAAGCTCTACAGTCCTTCTCATAATTACCCACAAATTTACAGAATGTGCAGTAGAGGTTCATAGGTGTCTGAACATACTTTTGCATGTAATATAATTCTCCAGGGCAATGTCTATTTCTACATACCTCGCACCAAGGTAGAGTAACTTGCTTCAAAGGTCTTGGAGCTCCAGAAGCCAAATATTCATGAAACAGGGGACAATGCTCCTTGTCATGGCCTTCTGATTTGCATCTAATGCACCATATGTCTTATCTCTTATATTTTCCCTTATCTTTTTTCATATCTTCGACCTGCAGTGATAAGCTAGTTAGTTGACTCATACCTGAGTTGGATTCTACCATAGGAGTCGATTCAAGTTTCATGGTGATCTCCAACGCCTTAGCCTGCGAAGAAATCTTCTGTTGCATCAGATGGACTCTAACGTGTGGTAGGAGGGAAAAAATGAACCATTCCTTGTTCTGGTCATTTGGGATATGAAAAATCAAATGACCTGTCAAGGTATTAAACCTATGATCAAACTCCCAAACAGGTTCAACTACTTTCTACTTGATTTCTTTCAACTCTGCGATGCAATGCGATTCCGAATTGGGTTTCTTGAATTCAGTAATCAAAGCAGTCTTAATATCATTCAGTAGTTTCGACTGGACAACTCTTTGGACAAACTTCATGTACCAACTCAGTGCGCGATATCTCATGGTAGTACTAAAATGAGCTCGTTTAACAACTTCGTCGGTGACATTCTTAATACTCCATACAACTTCACATAGAAACTAGTGTTGGTCAGGATCTTCAGATCCATATCCTCTAAAGGTGGGTAACCTCATCTCATCTGCCATAGATATTCCTAAGGTTCCTGACTGAGTATGCACTGAACAACTTGTACCAGTTCTCTGAGTGTTCTGATAACTTAGGTTACTATGGTTACTTAATGCTGTTAAAACAACATGGGGTGTAATAGCACTTACTTCAACAGTCTTCTTAGTCCTTGAAGTTTCTGACTCTTCTCGGCGAGGTTCTTTAGTCTTCTCTTCTTCTGCCCTAGCAGACTCTAAATGCTCCTCGTTCAACAAATATTCGTCTTCTCCACTGTAGAACCCTTCTTCTTGTGCTGGTTCGTGACTCTGCTCGAACAAGTTCACCAGAGGAAATTATCTAAAGGTTCTCCGACTGCACGTGTGTCTGATCTCTGTGTCGTTGTTGCTGTCTGAATTCTTGAACATTAACTTTTTCAGTTTGACCCACTACTGTATCTTCAAGATGTTATTCTCATGCAATAACATCTTGATCTTCAACTTCAAGAAGTGTAAAAATTTTCCTCTCGGTCCCTTAAAGAAATATCTCTCTACTTGGCTATATGATTGTACCCTATCAATAGCAAACTCTGTGATATACCCTCCAAGGGTACTATCAAACCAGTGATCTACTGCTCTTGCCACAAAGTTATCAACTCTTTTGACCTTCTTGATCAATGCTGACATCCAAACCACAGACGGTCTAGATCTGATCTCAAACTGGGTGTGTGCTAATATGGCCATCCACTCATATAGCTCCTTATGGATTCCTCCAAAGAAAATCTCATGTATATCAGTAAAGATATACCTTCCCAACCAATATTCTATGCTAATATTAGGGTTCTTATTCCGAGCTTCTGTGAAGTCCTTCTCTTGTTTTTCTATCCACTTATCAATATTTGTCTTCGATGGAAACCACCTTGACATTCCCTCAAGAAGATCCCAGTCCCGACAACATAACCATTTGTTGGCATAGGGGCAGACCTAGGGTTCAACTCTAACAACGCACCAATAAGCCCTAACTACTGGCCCTTTTGAAAACACCTACAAATCAGATGCAGTCTCACCCGAAGTAGAAATACGGGGTTGCAAGACACATGTGTCTACAACCAAAGGAAATGCAGGTGGAATCAAGGAAATCACACAAGGAGATCAAATTATTCTTTCCAAACATAAACCTACTTCACACAGTTATATATTAGATCTAACATACTAATGCATCATCAGAGTAACAAAGTAAAGAACACAGAATCAACCATACACAACAACATGATATACATGGTTCACCCTCTCCCTAGGGCTATGTTCATAGAACTATGCTTTATAATATGTTAGGTGAAATCTTAAAGTTCTATCTGTGCTCTTAACTTGCAGATCTCTCTCTTTCTCTCTTCTCTCTATCTCCTTTCCCTGCGCACCCAGCTGCAGGATTGATCTTCGCACCCAACTGAAGATCTTACAACACAGACTTATTTCACCACATAATACTCCTCTCTTAGTAATAACAACAATCACTCATTATCCCATATCCGAACCCATATAAGGTCCTCTTGACCTTTATTTATACATTACAATAGCTCACCAACAACTTTAGGCTAAATCCTAGGTGTCTAAAACCCTAGATACCAAAAACCTAGGTGTCTAAAAACCTAGGTGTCTAAAAACCTAGGTCATCTTAACCCACGTTTTCATGGCTTCGCCAGCCTGTCTTTCCTTCCTTCCCGCAAGATTCTCCAAAGCATCTACCGGTGGATTTTTCCACTTGCTGATTTGTCCACGATCCATCTTCCTTGCTGATTTGTCTTCCTCGATCTCCTCGTCCAACAACTTGATTTCTCGGACTTCGCTCCCTCCTTTCTTCTTCTTTAACTACTTCGACCTGATCTCTGTCAACCTTCTTTTTGCGCAGTTCATGTTTCTCCTTTTCTTCTGTAATATTCGCTTTCTTCAATAACCAAGGGCCAATAGATGCATCCTCAATTTCACCTGGCACAATGTTCACACATCCCAGAGAAAATAACATTGATCACCCATTTTATTTTTCCAATAGAAATAAATCATACTCATAGAAGAATTATACGACCGTGGAATGTGAAGGACTAGCGATGGTCTATGCCCTACAAAAATTCAGACATTACTTACGCGACACACCCTTGAAATTTTTGATCAACCATTTGGTGCTTAAGTATATGGTCAACAAGCCAGTGTTGGGGGGGATAATGTTTCGATGGATTTTATTATTTAAAGAATTTGACTTTGAAGTAGTCGTTCAACCCAACAAACATAGTGTTGGGTTGGACCATCTCTCACAAATAGAGTCAGGTGAAAATAGAGGAAGTCTATATTATGAGTTCCCCAAAACATAGTAATTATGAATAGAAGTAGTGCCAGATCAAGTTTCAGAGATTAGATCCCATCTTACAATAGTTCAAGTGCCGGACATATACACTCAAACACATTGCAGATAATTGGTGTCTCACAATGCCGATTACTAGTTGATTGTAGGTCACTTGTACAAGATTGGAGCAGATGGATCCTTCATAGGTGCGTAGTAGAACACAAGTGAAACATGATCCTTTATGATTCCCATGAAGGAATTGTAGGGGAACATAACACATGAAAATAAACAACACAAAAAGTTCTTCGAGCAGGGTTATGGTGGCCATCAATGTTTGAAGATTCTAAGGTATACTGCAAGTGTTTCGAAATTTTCCAATGAATTGGGAAACCTTACAGAAGGGATGAAATGGCTCTTCTCCCAATCACAACACTCGATCCATTCAAGAAATGGGAAATTGATTTCATCGATCCTGTCAACCCCTAGGTGCGAAAAACTAGAATGAGATATATTATTATCACCATAGAGTACTTGACACGATGGTGAGAAGCTGTTCTGGTCAAATATTTCACCGCATACACAACCAAACACTTCATATTTGAGAATATCATCACAATATTTGGCTGCCCAAAGGTGACAATGAGTGATTAGGGCACACATTTTCTGAATGACACTATTCTTGCACTCTCTTGAGAATTCATGATCCATCACCAAACGAGTACACCATATCATCCACAACCTAATGACACAGTTGAAGCCTTCAACAAGATATTAGAGAATGTATTGAATACTGTGTGTAACATGGATCACGATGATTGGGATTAATGAATTCCAACAGTCTTATGGGACTATAGAACAACCTATAAACAATTTACAAAGCTCACCCCCTTAAAGTTGGTCTATGGAAAAAGATGTTGTGATGCCCTTATAATTTTTCATACCCAACCTACAAATTACTCTCGTAACACAAATTTTGGATGACTAATCCCTTCAACAGTGGTTGGAAGAGATAATAGAACTCAAGGAGGACCGAACCATTGTGGGACATACCCAGTTGATCGAGAAGCAGCGAAAGAAGGCATGGAACGACCGCAACATTCGACGCAAGATTTTACAACCTGATTATTTGGTATTACTGTATGACAACGAGTTTATGAAGAACCTTGGAAAACTGCTCGTGCACTGGTTATGAACCTTTCGCTTGGTAATCATAAGTGAAGCAAGGGAAGTTAATTTGGACACATTACAGGGTCATCCCCTCAAAGGCCTCATTAATGAGAGCCAACTCAAGGTGTATTATGGAACACAAGGGTCGCATATGCCCTAAACATTACACAATATCAAAGTTATCTTAGAGTAGGAGTGGGCATATTGAAATAAAGGTACATATCACTAGCTAATAAATGAAAAAACATGATAAAGTAAGGTAATCTAGGACACAATAGGATAGGGTGCCATGTCCAAATATTTCAAGGATTCGTTCAATTGTGCCAAGTAAGGAAAGACATACATGCTTCCGTACATGACAACAATCTTGCACACACAATGTATGGGACACATGGTGAGTACCAACAATGAAAGGTCATGCAATCATGCTTGCTTAGGTCATGCATCATGAAGGGTCACATAAAATTATGTCGACATATCCCAATAGGCCCTTCAGTGATACAACCATATAGTATGATGAGGAATATAACATATTCACACTCCAAGAGGATTGGGCATAATCATCCCAAAATTTATAATTGTTAGCTTCTAAAACAATGCCTATTCGAGCGATTTGTAACGTGGGAAATTCAATCCATGGCTATTTATATTTACCATATCCAAGTGCATTTCATTCACACTGTCAATCACAAACAATATAGAGTCTCGACCACTGAGTTAGATTCACTAACAACAATGGACGATCGATTAACGAAGCGAGTAGTATCAAGAATTCGACTTCCACTGGGAATTCCCTAGAAAGATGGCCACTTCTAATAGGTGAGTGGTACATAAGAGGCTATAGTTTTCACACGAGGTCTAATGCCCCATGTTTGAATCTCCACACGGTTTTCATATGCATATTAATTTATTGGTCAAGGGACTTTCTAGATCCATGAACCGAGCCACCAAACAATTCTATGAACCGTGCTTTGAAGCTTATGCGGTGGAAACCCAAAATCCCAAGGGTCGTGAGCCGCTGATCCTACTACCATGGATCAACACCTTTGTTGAAGTAGGTAGTCTGACTCTAGGATCTGTCCCCTCTTTCATTTGTAGTTGTCCGCATATTCCCCACTATCCATGATCCTGAGAGAGACTGGAAGAAGATGAAGGTCATACATGATGGAGAAGTCACCCTGGTCCACAAATGGAAGGACCTAGGGGTGATGTTGCTAAGTCCTAATAGAGGGACTTGGCTCATATAGCGTAGAAGGTTCTGGACTACACACTGAAAGACATCTATCCTCACCCAGTCTGCAAGATACCAGATATATAAAATATGCAGAACAAAAATAAAATGCTAGAAATGGCAGAATAACAGTAAAATATCCAGCATAATCTTCACAATACACATAAATGATATAACAATAGAAATAGAAATAACACTTTGATTTGAAAAGCAATGTTCACAGGCCTCTTCGAGGGGGCAACCTCCAATTGAGCAACACTCTGTTACAATAATCTCCCAACTAGGGTTTTCATACCCTCGACC